>JAPDSC010138613.1:90281-116810 GCA_026290005.1 Latrodectus geometricus
TGGAATATTGTAAGAAAAGCCATATCCAAATGCACATTACCAATTTTTATAAAATTGATATTTGCTGATGTGATGAGGTGGAGATCATACTCAAAAGCTAGTGAAACCATATTAGCCTACACCGTGATGGATAGCATTATGAAATTATTTGACCGAATCGAAAAACAGCATGGGAGGCTTTTAGTGGCCCATGCTTTGTCTTACATAACCGCTTCTAAGAGTGGGCTAAGCGAAACTGAACTGGAAGATTTAATATCTCTTGATGATATTGTTTTAGATGACGTATACCAATACCATATGCCACCTGTAAGACGGATTCCTCCCTTACTTTGGACGCGTATTCGTCGAGATCTGCCGAATTATCTCTCTGAAAGAGAAGCAGATGGAGTTAGTGTTCTCAATTGGTACCACAGGCAATTCCGTGATGCCGCTATAGAAAGATATTTCGTAAAACCAGATCAAATAAAATATTTTCATTCATCGATTGCAGAATATTTTCTGGGAACATGGGGTGGTGGCAATCCAAAACCTTTCCGATATACTGAAATACAACGTTATAGATTTGGCTTAAAAGACCAAGAAGGTACAGCTGATCGTAAGGTACCTCTTCAACCACTTGTTTTTCATACAAAAGATGGAAGAGTTTCTGGTTACAACAAAAGAAAATTTGGAGAACTGCCTTTCCATCTGGTTAGATCAGATCGCTTCGAAGACTTGTTTGTAAACGTCTTATTCAATTACTCATGGCTGCATTCTAAAGTGAGTTGCTGTCCATTACAATCCATTTTGGCTGATTTTGAAGATGCAGTTGAACATCTGACTGACAATGAACTTATTAAACAACTAAACATTGTAGCAGATGGTATGAGACTGGGTGGAGTCGTTTTAGCTCAGCACCCTGATATGTTGGCATCACAAATTATTGGAAGACTTTTGCCCGTCAAGAGTATATATCCAAGAGTCAAAGGTTTAATTGAGCAATGTGATAATCTTGGAATTCAACACTGTGCTCTAGTACCAGCATTTCACATTTTACATACACCTGGCGGCCCTTTAAAATATTCATTAGAAGGTCATCCTTTTGCAGTTTTTGGATTTTGCTTAACATCAGATCAACGTTTTGTTCTCACCATTTCAAACAAATTTCTCATGTTTGATCTCATGACCGGGGAAATCACTTGTGACATTAATCTTGATATACCAGGAATCATGCAGGCGTTAGCTTTAAGTCCAGATGATAAATACGCTGTGGCATATACCAATCACAATGAAGTGATTTTATTAAATGCCTTATCTGGAGATGTAGAAATATTGAAAAATATGCTTGAGACTAAGCCTATATCTGGAGTTACAATTTTTGGACAAACAGGGCTAGCTTGGAGTTTTAAAGAGTGGATTACTTTTAACTTATCTAATGGCACGAAATTATCAACAAGTATGATGCATGATGATGATTATTTTATTTCCCATATCAATTATGTTAATAGTAATAATTATACAATAGCTTTATCTAGCTTCAAGAAAGGAAATGAAAACTTGAGAGCTTCTCATATACTTAGAAATACAGTAAATGATAGTAATTTACCCGATTTGAACATAGATAGTGCCATGCATGTAATGAAAGAAGGTGAGATATATGCAACGCAATTGTGCGATGATGGATATCAAGTATGCTACTTTAAAATTTCTACTGATGGTTGGGAAAAGAAAAACGTCATTGCGAAATGCTCAATGCGGATCATGGCACTGGAAATTTCCTCAGACAATATTTTTTTGGTAGGAACACTACCAACTGGATTCTGTTTATGGAATTTGAAGAATGGATCTGAGGTATTATTTATTCTACCAAACAACGTTAAGAATATTTCAATCAAGCCATTTAGTTCTCAAAGTTCTTTAGCACTGACAAGGCACAACCAATATGGTGTAGGAGGCGTACGAAAGTCCTTATATATATGGAATGTTAAAGATGGACAGTTATTAAAAGAAGTAGATGCTCACATTGCTCGTATAATGCGAATACAAGCCTTATGCATAGAAGATTTCAATGGAATTGTATCCACATCTATAGACAAAACAGTAAAAGTAAGCGTTTTTTAAATCCTCTTAAAAATATTAATCAAAGCACAATTTTTAAATGGAATCACATTATTGGTAAACTTCAGTTTTTGTTCAATTTTTTTAAACTTATGTTTTTATGAAGCAGGAAAGAATTTTTTACATAATTAATGTCCCACGTCGCAATGGACAAAGTCTAGAAAATTCTCAAGCTTTTTTATTGAAAAATAAGTATGAAAAAATGTATAGAACTTTCATAATATGTAGGATTGAAGCTATAATTTTATGCCGTAGAAAATAGTCTTAAAAACAAATTCATACTCTGAAATTTGTTAATAATTTTTCATTGCATTAATTAATTTCATTTAAAAATGACTAGGAGAAAGTAAAAAGGTTTCCACAGTAAGTTGCTTGACAGTTTTAGAATTATGAAAATACTTACATTAATAACTGCCTAGGTCATAAATATTTTTATTTTTATTCTGTTCAGTTAATCGGATTTATAAATGCTCCGTAATTAGTTATTAATATATTAAAAAACACACACACACACACGCGTATATATATTTACCCAAACCATTATTTCACCACATTGGTATCTGTGTCTGCCCACAGTGTTGGATTGATGTATATGGCACTTTGTATCTTCGAGATCAGTACACATTCTGAATCACTTCACCATGTGAATCTGGACTCGTTTGTAAAAAGTAAAGGAACCCATCTAAATCTGGTCAGGAAACGTCTTCTTCTGTCCAAGATAAGCGGGTTTTTCTCTGTTATTTGGTTAGAGGAACACACGCAACTTCAAATTGGTTAATACCTCCGTCTCGCAACTGGTATAAAGTCAAAAGACCAGGACATTCCCTATTTCACATCTTTCATAGAGAATTGCGTCGCACCATATTAGTAGATATTCTTGCCGCAGATGTTACAGAATGATCTGCAACAAGTTGCGGCACAGAAATTCTTCTCTTTAGGACCAAAAGAGTTATAAAATAGTCTTCTGCAGGTGTTATAGCAAGTAGTTGGTTTGGAACATGGCTTCTGGACATAGAAGCTTGGGTTTAATGTTGACTCCAGATGCGATAGACAACACTATGAAACATATTAAGGTGCCAAGCAGCATCAGCCTTTGAAATCTCTACTTCCATATATCCGACCACCCTTTATCTTATCAAATCAGCAAAACGGCTTCCCTCAGACATTGAGGGATCCCATTGGCTGTTGTCAACGAATCTACTTACAAAAGATGAAAATCAACGAAATGTTACACTCGTAATTACGAAAGCCTGGAGTTTAAACATTTTTCTCTCACTCATATAAACATGTTGTTTTCTATCAAAAGAAAGTGGTAGCTAACGTTTTTGCATAATTTTACACATATTCGTTTTTATCATTCATATAAATTTTATGGTATTGTTATTTCACATGGTCAGCTTCAAAAAACATGTTATTTCTTAACTTTTCGAGGCCAGTGTATATCATAATAGCCCATAATAAATGTACATATTCATAATTTGAAGATTTAATAAGCTCATAAATATTTATCATCAAGTTTGACTGTTGTCACATCACATAGCTTATATATATGGTAAACTTCTATTTTTACAACATATAATATAAAAAATACGAATAGAAAAATAAAGATACGATTATAAATTTATGTTAGCATTTTTCTTTTATAAAAATAACATCGTTATGAAACTTTCCAGGATATAAAATAAATTTTTATGATGAAATTAAATTACTCGAATAATTTTTCCATGATAAAAGTTTTCTATAAAGTATCTTAAAGAATCTGGTCTTTTGACATTTGTCCAATTCCCTGCATATAATAAGTCAACTTGTTTATTTTCTTGCTGGACAATACTTTCTTTCCATGGAATCTTCATTTGAAAGAAAATAAATAGATGTAGATCTCAAGTGTAAAAACTATTTAATTTTTATCCTCCTTCTATACGCAGTTTTCTATTTGTGAATTGTCTAGAAAATTTGACTAGTCGAGTGAGTTTTTATAAAAATTATAAATTAACTATAAACGCATTATATAAATATTAATTCTATGATAGAGTTGAAAGTGAAAGTTTTAATAGAATCTTTTAATTGTCCTTATTTTATTTATTTTAGGTGAAATTAAATCTTATAGAAATTAATAAAAATCATCTTTATACTTTAATCTGAGAAAATAACAATTTTTTTGAGAAAATTATTAATGAATTATTGTGTATGTCTTTGCCAGTTTGTCTCGTATACATTAATATATTTTGGTGGGTCTCTGTTCTCACCTAAATTATGCATATTAATAAGTTGAGGTAAGTAATATTTTTTCTTAATGATTAATTTATTTTATAAATTGTATTTAAAGAAATTTTTTATATTTGGTTGGAACCCCTCAAAACATAAAAAATAACGAAAAAGAATCTTGTACATGAGAAATCACAATTTAGTTTCAGACATCTTAGTAAAAATGTCAATAGCTTTATGCATTTACTTCATCTAATTTTTAATGTCGTATCTTGTTGGATTCAATTAAAATTAGGTATGGAATGTGAAAAATATTTTCGAGAAAGTCTACACGATTGACAGAATGGAAATGGCCATAGAATCTGTAGTCTTATCAGGAGACGACGAGCTTGCAGTGACCGTCACCAGATGTAGTGTCGGAGTGTGGAGCGTGTCAACAGGAAAACTATGGAGCAAACTGGTCGATTCTCCAGTGGGAGCTATTGTCACCCATGCTGTGATCACTGCTGACAGTCGCTATGTCATTAGCTCTGAATCGGGAAGTCTTCTTGTATGGAGTTTGAAAAAGGTAATTTGGTGCTAAAAATTAATCGTTCAGTACTTTCTGAAAAAAGGTAATTTAGTGCTAAAAACAAATCATCGTATATTCTGAAAAAGATAATTTAGTACCAAAAAAATCAGTCAGTACTTTTTGAAAAAGGTAATTTAGTGTTTGAAAACAAATTATTCAGAAGTTTCTGAAAAAGGTAGTTTAGGGCCAAAACAAATTATTCGGTACATTCTGAAGAAGATAATTTAGTGCTAAAATCAAATCATCCAGTTCTTTCCAAATACCTTTATCACCTAAGTCGATAATACAAGAAACTCAATTTTATTGTTTCTGTCAAGTTTCCCTTTTAAAAGCCTCTATTAATATATGTGTGCTGTGTACATGAGGAAGTGATAAATTACTGTGAACAATTGCTTTTTCTTCAATCGTTTTTTACAGTAGTTTTTTTTAATGATTCAGTAGTTACTAAATACAGTAGTTGCTTAACTTTATGAAACTGAAAACTTAATTCTACAGTTTCATTATAACTCTCTCTATTCTATTTATAGAACTGAAAACGTATTTCTGTAGTTTCTGACACTCATATCCAAATTTTAAAGGTATCTATACGCAGATACATGTGTGCAGTTTACGTTAAATAATAATAAATTACACGAAGATTTTTTAAACGTTTTTTATGTATAACAGTGTTTTAAGTCAGTCAGTTCTCTGTACATCCCATAGTTACGTCACTCTAGAGAACTACACTACTGGCCATTAAAATTGCTACACCAAAAAGGCTACATGCTACAGACGTGAAATTTATACGAAAGGAAGAAGGTGCTGTGATATGCAAACGATTAGCTTTTCAGCGCATTCAGACAAAGCAGGTGCCAGTAGCGACACCTACATTGTGTTTAAATGAGGAAATTGTTCAGCCGGTTCCTCAGACACAAATTGCAGTTGAACGTTGTTGCCTGGTGAAAAGTTGTTGTGATGCCTCGTGTAAGAAGGAGAAATGCGTACCAGCACGTTTCTGACTTTGATAAAGGTCAAATTGTAGCGTACCGGGATTGCGGTTTATTTTATCGCAGTATTGCTGCTCGCGTCGGTCGAGATCCAATGACTGTTAGCAGAATATGGAATCGATGGGTTCAGGATGGTAATACGGAACGCCATGCGGGATCTCAACGGCCACCTATCACTAGCAGCCGAGAAGACAGGCATATTATCCGCATGGCCGTAATGGATCGTGCAACCACGTCACGAGCCGTGAGTCAAGAAACGGAGTCGTTTGGAAGACAACAAGTGTCTGCACGAACAGTTCGACGACGTTTGCAGCAGCATGGACTCTCAGCTCGGAGACCATGGCCACGGCTTCTCTTGACACTGCGTCATAGACAAGAGCACCTTCAATGGTGTAATCAACGATGAACCTGGGTGAACGAATGGTGATACGTCATCTTTTCAGATGAATCCATGTTCTGTGTACAGCATCATGATGGTCGCATCCGTGTTTGGCGGCATCGTGGTGAACGCACACTGGCAGCGTGCATTTGTGATCGTCATACTGTCCCATCACCTGGCGTGATGGTATGGGGTGCCATTGGATACACGTCTCGGTCACCTCTTGTTCGCATTGACAGTGCTTTGAACAGTGCACGTTACATGTCTGGTGTGTTACGACCCGTGGCTCTACCCTTTATTCGAGCCCTGCGAAACCCTACGTTTCAGCAGGATAATGCCCTACCGCATGTTGCTGGTATTGTACGGACCTTCCTTGATACGGAACATGTTCGGCTGTTGCCCTGGCCAGCACGTTCTCCAGATCTTTCACAAATAGAAAACGTCTGGTCAATGGTTGCCAGACCATAGCGACTGGCTCGTCACCAAACGCCAGTCACTATGGTTGATGAACTGTGGCAATGTGTTGAAGCTGCATGGGCATCTGTACCTGTACATGCAATCGAATATCTGTTTGACTCAATGCCCAGGCGTATAACTGCTGTTATTACTGCCAGAGGTGGTTGTTCTGGGTTCTGATTTCTCAGGATCTGTCCATCCAAAGTTTTTGAAAATTTAATCACTTGTTATTTCTAGTATAATATATTTGTCCAATAAATATCATTTTGTTATCTGCATTTCTTCCTGGTGTAGCAATTTTAACGGCCAGTAGTGTATATAAAAACCTAATTTTATATAGTTTTGCAATATATATATATAACTATTCTAACTTTATATATAACTGAAACCTATCTTGTATCTCCCCTCAAAATCATGTTTGCATTTCAAAAACTTCTACATGATCTATAGAACTGAAAACATAGAAACATAGAAAGTATGTTTGATATGCATTTGGTGGTACTGAATTGCATTAAGAAATTTTTTATTTCTTAAAACTTTTTTGCTATAATTATAAAACAAAACCACGAAAATGAAATGCTTTGAAGTTAGAGTAGTAAATGTTCATTCAGTTCATTTAAATAAGTATTTAAATTTAGAATAAATAAAATTTTGAATTAAGTGCATTTTTATATTTCTTCTCAATCAGTTATATTTCGTATGTACATCTAACTATAAAACATATAAAATCATGTATTTAAAATAATTTATTAGTTAATTATGTATATTAATTTGTATTATAAATTAAAAATAACAATATATTAATGTAGATATTATTTTTCCTGGGTAGCATTTGCTTAGTAATGTTTGCATTTCGAAGGCAGTTGCAAATTGAATCAATGTTTTCTTTACACTTTTAGTTAAAAAAAATAATTTTCCTGATTTAAGTCTACCAAAATTATTTAGGATTTGTTAATATATTTATTTTGAATTCATTTTCATTAAATTATTTCAAAGCTTACAATAACTTTTAAAAATTTCTGAACATTTAGTTTGTATAGGACATTATAAAAATTTACTATTAAAAAAAATGGAGAGAATTTCTGTCCTTGATGCGTGACAAATACGTCTAACTTGTTTATGATAAGAAATGAATCTTTTTTGGTATTTAATTGAGGAAAAAAGATTCGATTCTGATTTGATTGGATTCACAGCGTTAATCTTTTATGATTACTTGAACTTTAAGAAGTAAAAGAATACAAATTCATTTTTTTTTGTTACGAATTCTACATTCGATATTTTTATAAATGTAAGAAGTGTGCTCTTACATTTTTAAAAAAATTATTTTGATAAATGTAATTATTTTTATAAATGTGTGTATGGCCTACAAAATATTGACGATGATGTTGAATACACTCGTAATTATTTCTGAAAATATAATGAATAATTTATTTTCTTTTGAATAAAACTCTATTATCGAATGTATTGAGAAAAAGAACCTATATGTTTGGAACCTTGTATAAAACATTGATGTATATTATTTTAAAAAAGTTAGAATAAATTTATTTATTTTGAGAAGTTGTTTTAGTAGTCATCTATAAGATTGTGCTTTTTTTTTAAATTAAACGTCAACCAATTAGTACTGCAAGATATCAATAATTACTACAGAATGACTTTAATACATTTTTATGCTTGCCTTAATATAAGCCATTTCTTGTCTAAGTGGTTGAAAGGAAACATGTTTGCATTTTTCGCAGTTCTGGCTTCTTTTCAACTTAATTAGAAATTAATTTATTTCATTTAAATATTGAGAAAAATATAGAATGTTTAATATTTTTGAATATATAAACTGTATTAAAAGATATTAAGAAAAGTCTAAAAAATTATGTGATAAATAAATTTTTCAATATTTTTTTAACCTTTCAAATTTTTATGTTGAAATTTTTTCTTGGTAATATTACTTTTTTGGTATTAATAACCTTCTTTTTTTACTAATTTATTTTTTTATAATGTTATGTAATACGCCATGAATTTTAATTAATTATTAATAAATTTTTTTGTGAAATTAAAGGTTTTAATAACTTTTAAATATAAATATGTTATACTTATAGGCCTGAAGAAATGATCATGCCAATTCGAAGTTTCATTTTTGTGGGTTAAAATAATACATAAATAAAAGTATATAATATATTTCGAATTATTATGGTGGTCTAAAATTTTTATTTAGTAGGCACACTATGTAATATATAGTGTGTCTAATAAATAAAAATATATTAAATAAATAGATTCTTGAAATTATGATAAATAATGTGGATTTCACTAATGACATTTTAAAGAATAACAGTGCAGTTTTTCTTATTTTCCTTTATCTGAAAAACATTTGTGATTAAGAGTTTTAAAGAACTACATTAATTATATACATTTTTTGAAAAAGTTCTGCTAAAATATCTCTTAGATTGCAGGCAAATTTGCATATTTAAATCACTCATAAAGAACTGAAATAAATCATAAAGCATTTAGTTAAATTTTATTTAAGATTTGACCAAAATTTATGTTTTCATTTATAATTAATTATTCACATTCCTAAATTAAAAGTTTTATAAAATAATTTTAAAAACTAACTATTTATTTTCTATGATGGTTTAATATATATATATATATATATATATATATATATATATATATATATAATGTGTAGTGTTAAAAGTTTTTTTTAAATTTTTATTTTAAATATTTTACTTATATGTATTAAGAAATGATCATGCAAATTCTGACTTTTCTGCCAACAGGGAATTGTTGTTTTTCGTGAGAAACATCCGAATATCAGACAGCTTCTTTTGGGAATGGACGACAAAATCATTGTTGTTATTTCAGAAATTGAAAATGAGTCTCAGTGTGTAGTTAGGTCTATTCCTTCAGGTGAACAAGCTTATTCCTTTACGTTTGCCTGCGATGTTTCAGAACCAGCTGTTATTACAAAAAACAATATTTATTTGGCACTCATCGGCTTAGAGGGCAAGCAAAAAGTTATTTTAGTCCACAACTGTAAGAAAGGTTCTTTTATGTTTAAGATACCGTTGACCAATATAAGCCTTCTGGGATGTAAAATATTTCCATTTCCTGGCAAGTCATCAGCTGTTGTGGTAACAACTTCTGATTCCTCATGGATAATTGACATTGAAACTAAAAGAATAGTTCGTGGCATTAAGCGGTGGAATGGTGCTTGTACCAGAGACGGAAAGTATGGTTTGATTGCTCCTAATCAAGGAGGTTTGGAAGTAATAGAACTTCGTAGTGGAAAGACAGTAAAAGTTCTTATTCCACCAGTAAGTGAAGGTGTGTTTTCTGTGACAGCAAAGTTTAACAGCACAGATGATTATGTTCTTTACTACCACAGTGGAAGACAGACAATTCGCCTGTTTCGAATGGCCAATGGCAAAATGATAGGCAACTATAAACTGGCAGCGGAAGTCAGTGACTTCCGGACTACACACGATGGCTTATCGGTTGTTGTTGGTGGAGTGGATGGAAGCTTTGTGGTCCTTGCCATTGCCGATCCAGAAAATGAAAATTCTAAAGAGAAATTGCAACGCTTGCCAAGTCGAAGAGGTGATAACATGAGATCCATGAGGACAAGTGTTAGTTTTAAGACTGTAGCGAAAGTAACTGCATCAGCTGCTTATGTAAAAAGACAGTCTGCTTGCGAAGAAAGCCAACAGTCGGAAGTTTGTGCATTATCTTAATTTAGGATATTATGAGATTCATTTAAATTATATTTTAAATGATGAAGAATTAAATTTAGAATATAATGAACTGCTAAAAAGTTATTTTAATATTCTCATAAGTATTATGGGTATTTATCTTGATTAAAGCTTAGACTCATTAACTTATTGTTAAGACTTGTAACTTATTGTTAAGCTAACTCAGATGTATATTTAATGTAAAATAAAACACTTAAACTCTATTTTAGAAGTACTAATTTTTAGAAACTACACATTGATATTTTTTTATTATTTTTAATTTATTATATTTTTATTATAATGAAATATTATGTAAACATAGTATTTTAATAAAGAAAAAAATTATATTTCAAGATATATAAGAAAAGTTTTAACAAAAAAATATTTTGTATCTGAAAACAAAATAAAATTTTATCACGTATACCAAATTTTCTCAAATACAATACTCATTAATAAAACACAATTGGGATATAAAAAACAAAACAAAACAATGAGAAAGCACATCTATATTTTTGTACTTAATGTAGTCAACATTTATGTTTGTTGTTATTCGAAGACACCCTGGATAATATTAACCTGGTCTGCTTTTCGAAAGTTCATTATGCGAATAGAAATGAATAATGTATTTCTTAAAGAACAAATATCAAAAACATTTATAAGAAATTTAACTAATAAAAAATTATACGTTGAATTCTATTTTGTTTTATTATTATTTTAAAAGCAAGAAAAGAAACAATGGTATTTTCTCAAAAATATTTTACATAATTATATCCATTATTGTAATACACTAAAGGAAAAAGATCCCAATGTTATTATGCATCTATTATGGTCTCTCAGATTCACGTACAAAAATTGTTACAAAGGCAGCACTATTTATGCTGTTCTGTCATAACCCTTTAGAAATTCATCTGTGTGAAAAGTAGACATTAATTTTAGAAAAAATATGTGAACTTTTGACAGAAAAACCCTTTAATTATAACAATATATAATGCACTCGGTCTATTTTTAACAGAAAAAAAATTGTTACAAAGGCAACAATATTTATGCTGTTCTGCATAATCCTTCAGAAATTTTCAATGTGAAAGGTATAAATTAATATTAGAAAAAATATGTAAGCTTTTGAGAGAAAAACCCTTTATTTATAAAAAAATAAATTACTATTTTAAACTTTAATATTTATTCTAGGACTTCTGAATGAATGATTGAAAATATAGTTTGGGCCCTATTCTATTATTATTACTTCAGTTTATCAAAAATTTAGGGAATAATTGATTAAAAAATAAGATAGTTTTGAAAAATAGCTTTTATTTGTAGAAGATATTGGATGATCCAAAATTAATCAATCAAAGAAATAAATTGTTTGCTTGCGATTTAGGTATCATTAACTTCCAAGAAAACAAAATATGCAGAAAACTGAATTAATATCGTAAAAGTAAATTTAATCTAATCAAACCCCTATGTTTTTTATTTATTTTTTCTAAATATCTCTATTTTAGTGGTGATAAATACGGACAACAGCATAGGTGATTGAGTACATTAATTTTCTTGAAAACTTCGGAAATTCCGATAGTAAAATATTTCATTATTAAAGAAACTGATTTAGAAAAATGTTATATAACAAGATTTTTAATTAAAATAAGATATAATCTGCTTAAATTTCTTTTTAGAAATAGAAATTTTGAATTGAATTGGTTAAAACTTAATAAATTTCGCTTAATGGTTTTAATCAAAGGGTAAGATTTAAAAATCAAATTTTAAAGAAAACTGTTGGATTGAAAATTTTTCTTTAATATTTTTTTACATTTTTATAAACAGTTACATTAATAGTATTTAATATGTGGTTTCTACCAACAGATTTCAATTTCTGATTTTTTTTTTTTGAAATTTTTAAAACTATTATTATTAATTTTACATTATTGAAACAAATAATGAAAACATTTGCTTCTAATAGATATTATTTTATAAAATGTTTTGTGTTACACCTCATACAAGGATTTTATAAAATATAAAATCATTGATGTATTAAATTGTTAATTTTAAATTTGGTAGATGGCGCCACGAAATTATACTCTTTGCTCTTTCTTAGAACAGTAATAAGATACAAATTTATCGATGAAAGTGCAAATGAATTTATTATGTATTATGAATAAATAATCAAAGAAAAACAACCAAGAACCAATACAAAAAAAGAGCAATTCATAAGTTTAAAAATTTATATCTTTAAGAGAGAAAAACGGAGAAAATGTAAGTTAATACTCAAAAATAAAATGAATTTGACTACAATGGATTTGATAAATACTCATTTGAGAATAAAATTTTGTTTTATAAAAATAGAAAATATTTGACAGACTACATACAATGAAAATAAAATAAAATTTAATTTGGTATACCAGAAATTGGAGCTCCTTGAATTGCATACAAGACTTCGAGTATTTCAGATTATCTTACACTATTTATCCTATTATTTGATATAAACATTCAAATTGAAGAGTAGCATTTATCATACACAAAAATTTATCCAATTGAATAATAATAAAAAATTCTGATAAAATGTTGAGAATCAATAAAGGCAGTTAATTTTCAATGATAAAAATCAAAAGATTTTTATAATTTAAAAGGTTCATGTAAGACTTTGATTAAATCAATGGAAATGTACTGATTCAAAGAGGATAATTCAGAAACAAATAATATTTTTTTTTAAACAAGCTGCTAATTTTAATTTTTTGTTAATAAAAAATATGTATGAATTTCTTAGAAAAATCAGTGCTGCTTCTCTAAGCATCCTATTAAAACAAAACTACTTAATTGTGTAAAAAAATGTTATTTACATTGAGAAAAACATCGATTTTTAAGTAGACTATTTTGATTATAAGGTTTCCTTTATCCATAACTGCTATATATGAATGTTTTTTTTTGTTATTTTAGGAAATAAAGAAGTATACTGAATAATTAAATTGTTCATCTCAAGTTTTGCATGCTTTTGGAATTTTTCAAACTAAATTTTCTTGTTTTCCCATTATTTTGGTTACAACTTCTTTTTTTAATTTTATGCCTTAAAGAAATGACATGTTTATCATAATTTTTGCATAACATATTGCTTCGTACCATTTACTAGCTTTATTCTTTTCCAACCAAGAACCTAATATATTTTCAGCATCCAAACTTGTTCACTGAACCAAACTTGATTGGAATTTGGATGGGTTTTCTATGCAAATTTTCAAATCCTACCACATTGCCCAATCATCTTTCATGATCTGACTTCTGAACACGAGATCATTGTCACTTTGAAGTCTTCTGGAAACCACAAATATAAAAAAATGTCATTTAAATTTTATACAACTCGTGCACATAATGAAATATAAATTTGAAATCCTTATTTGGATGCATCGCCATGAAAATTAAATCGACTTGCATCTGAGTTCATCTTTTTGAAGACCATTTGTGAAACAAGTCCTTTATTGGGTATCTTTGACTTCTTTAGCACATTCACACAAGCTAAGTAAATCATCAATATCTCAGTAGTAACCTTTTTGATTTTTTGAAGATCTTCTAACATTCTGTTCATGCTACCATGGCTAATTGTATGCAATGATAAAAGTGCTTCCTGAATTATAGTAACCATTTCTATTATAATATTAGAAATACTACTAAAATCACGTAAATCTGACATCAACAAAAACCCCAATAACAATTTAAGACTTATAATAACAGTCCATGTTGTTTAATAATGACGTATGTCTTGGCAGTAGCCATGCAGTTATGCAATCTTAACGAATTTTAAAAACGTCATGGACTTTTATTACATTCTCCATTATAAGATGGAATCTTATAAACTAACTGGCAAATGTTATAAATATTCAATAATTTATCGCTCTTACCAAGTTTAGTGAAACAGTACAAAGGATGTAATATTTGGTAGGGAAATCATTTTCCTTAGTTTTAAAGAATTCTCTAAGAAAGCAATATGCTTTTTGGATGTTTACATGCATACGCTAACTATGCTTGATGCAACAAAATGGTTTATATTCATATGCACTGAATTGCAAGCTTTCACACCACCGAGTTAATTAGCCTAACACGTGAAGGCTGCTGTAAGATTCTTTGTTATATAGCCCCAATTATTTGCAGCAAATTCCTGATGAATCCTTCTTATAAATTTATATAAACAATTTATAGGTTTAACAGCTTATGACTCAAGATAGTACTCACAAGTCTCAAAGTTCAAATAATATTGTTACAGGATTTTGCTTCTAGGAATATTTTACAAGATATATTGAAAAAAATAATACGCTTTGCTAGAATGACAAAGATTGAAGTGGAAATAATTTTCAGAGCATATTTTCAATTTAATGCTTATAATTTTGTAAGCAAAGCCCGTGGCATTAAGCTCCTGTCATTAAACAGCCATTCCCTTTTTTGTATTTCTTGAATTGCCACAATACCATTCTGGATAATTAAAATTAGTTTGAGAGAGCCATTCTTATATAGGGTAACTCAAACTCGAAATACAGATCATATTTAGATGAATGGAATGAATTTTTCCAGGTAATTAACATAACTGTTCACCGATTATTTTACATAATATTAAAAATCTTAAAAATTAATATATTTACCTTAACATGCTCCTTTTGAAATAATGGTTGGGATACTTTTTAAAGTAGCTTTGGAAACATCCTTCACAAATGAACCGGAAAAATTTCAGAATTCAATAGAAATTGTTTGATAACGTTTTCATAAAATCAACAGTGATGTAAATGATGATTCTAATATGAAAATTAATCATCATTAATGACCGTTTATCTGCATTTAATTTTGTGATTTAGAACGAGAATGATCTATTTTAATCAGATAGATATTTTAACTATGTAAGAGCAAGTAAGAAAATGTAGGAAAAAATAAAAAGAAAAGAAAATTAATAGCTTATCTCTCATTTTTCTAAAATTTTTTACTTATTAAATTCATTTATTAAAATTTCTTATTTGGATGAAAATGTAAAGGAAAAATATGCCACAAGAAGTATAAATTGTCATGCACATGGTTTTTATTAAAGTGCTTAAAATTATTTATTATGCAGAAAATGTGTGGCATGTTTATATAAAAAAAGTATTTTTATCATATGTAAAGAAGAAAATTTTACTTTGAAATTAAAGGATGTAATCAAAATTGAACTCTGAAAATATAATTTTGAATAAGATTATATTTTCGTTTACGAGTTTACGAGATACGTTTACGAGTTACTGAACTCAAGACATTCAGTAACTCGTAAACGAAGCTGGAAGATACGTTAAAAGAAAAAAAAGTGTATAATAAATACAAAAGAACTTCTCAAGAACATTGGAATATTTTCAGAGAAACAACGTCAAATAACACAACATAATGAACTTCATATTGAGAAAACTCTCTCTCTCTCTCTCTAACTAAAGAAGTGCTACTCACGATATTACAAGCATTTTAATTTATTGAGCTATTACAATAATGAACAACAATATGTACTTTAGATATATAATAATAGCTAAATGTAATATAAAGATAATAATATAAACAACAATACAAAGATGAGCTTCAATTCCGTAAATGAAAAATTTAGTTAAGTTTCTAAATGGTATCAATATTACAATACTGCTTATTTACAACTTGTAAAAATTTGCATTTTGGTGATATAAGTAGATTAATAATATTTTGATAAGAGATGTAGGATTAAGCAAATTAAATTGTTTAATTAAACTGCTATTAAATTGTATGAGTAGATAATCAAGTAAAATATAAAACTGAAAAAGTAATATTTTCAATTAGAAATACAGGGTTCGCTTAGATATTTAGAAACAAAAATTTCTTATTTGTAAAAGAGAACTAAAATGATGATCTATTTTCTATGAACTTTTTTCTAAATCAAGAATTTAGTTTCATGACTTTGTCGAGAATATGTGAAAGGATGTATTACGTAATGCACTTAATTAAATATTGATGTAAAGCCATAAATCGTTCTAAAAACTCGAGAACAAACTAAAATGAAAAGATTGATTCTTCCCAATTGAAAGTAAGAAAATATATCCTTCGTTTCATAATGCTTCCGCATATGATCGATTTTCTTTTTCCTGGATGATCAAATTACCTCCAGTTTTCCTTTACTCCTCACGGAATAGAAAAAAAGTAAATGTCTCATCCGATCAAACCACAATCTCTTTCCCTAAATATTCATACGGCATTTCTTTGGATGGTCAATAACGTGTTTCCCCACTTAGCTTAGCCCTTAATACCTCTGGATGATGTATGTCACGTGGTAATAACTGCCCAGTCAGTGATTAGAGATTTGCGTGCCATTCGGGGCCTCTGCCAGAAAATCACCCATTGGTGGTAACGCCCCAGTCTCTTTCTTCTCTCGTGAGGATCTCTACCTCTTCCTGTGTCACAGGAAGATCTTCGAATCTGCCATTTTGGTGACAGATCGCGGTAGCCGGTGCACGCCAGTGTCTCGAACTGGAGGTGACCTTCTCCTGGCATTTAAAATATCCTTGCAAATTTTGAATAAAAATGGTTCATTGAATAATATTGGGACCAAATATAATTGTCATATTTAACTAAGGAGTTTTAAATTGTTGAAATTCAACAAAATGTTCAGAAATTCAGTATTTGATTCTGTATTAGAAGAGAGACCTTTTAAAATTTGATCGCCAAAAAGAATTGAAAAGATATTACTTCAATTCTTTTAGAGGTCATATAATATAGATAATTCATAGCTAAACTTAAATTAAATTTTTGAAATATCTGGGTATAGAATATTAGCATGAGATATTTCCTATGAATTAATTTTTAAGTTGATTCGATAAGTCAAACATTTATAGTTATTCTGACACCTTTATAATTTGAATCTCAAAGAATAGTATTTTGATTTGGTTTGGTTATTGATCAAGTGATTATTGGTTAGACTGAGGGATTAATTTAATCGTAACTGACACACACACACACACACTCTTTTAGAAAGAATTAATCCTTCAAGAGCTAAATTAGTCTCTGATGAGGGGGATTCATATTTAATTATATTCGTATTTCAAACATGATGGAAGTTATACTTGTGTTCATTTTTCTTGTTATCAAACTTTATTCTTACTAAACAAATACAGATTCTGAGCTTACACAGAAAATTCAGCATGATTTTGTGCAACTCCATTGTATTGTATAGTTTATTCATTGTCAGCTCCCAAAATTACTGGCACTGCCTTTGTAAAACACAAATAATCAAGTCCTGTAAATAATTTATTCATCAAATAACTAACTGACATTGCAATATACCATTGTACTTATTTACGATTTAAAACATTTTGAGGTAAGTAAAAATAGGATTATAATCGTAGGATTATGAACGGTTTCGGTCGCCGGTTACAAGATCTCAACCTACTAGCCAACTTCTCGAACGTGAAATAACGCACGAGAAGCATGTAGACTCTGGTTATCTCATGGGGAGAATCATTGTGTGGTGAAATTGACACAACACCAGGAGTCTTCGAGAGCATGCGTCAATTGTTTCTTCGCCAGTGTCTACTGTGCAACGACATGCAAGGTCAGCATTTTAAGCGCTTGCTTTAGTTTTTCTTTAAATAATAACTCTGATTGTGCAACTTCGGTATCGTTCATTCACTTTCTCAATACTTTTATCAGTTCAAGTAGAAATTCTAATATTCCTATTTTCTGTTTCACAAATTAGAAAATGACATCAATATTTACATGGGAATCAATATTTACAAAAGAAAAATTATTTTTCTTATGTAAATATTGATTGTCGGGATGGGTACTATCACCCCTCATAAATATATTATAAAATGATGTTTTAAACTTTTATAATAAATTATTTTAAAAGTAATTAAGTATTTTTGTGCTATTTTTTAAAAAATTTATATTTCATATAAAACATAATTTAAATACAAATAGTTGAACAACAATACAGAGAGTTATAAAGATTTATCATAAATTATTCAATGATTTGAAAAAAAGTATTTATAAGTATAAATTAAAGATTAGCAAACGCATGAATAGGAATTTAGAAATAAAAATAATTTTAGTTAATTAGAGCTGTTAGAAACAAGCGAAGGAGAATTGATGCAAAAACTTATTTTATAAAAGTAAAAGAATAATTGAATTTAAGGAATAATTGAACAATTTTCTTTAAAGGAATATGGTCTTTAAAATAGTATGGTTGGTTTGTTATCACTTTATACTTTCGAACACTGAAAACCAATTCGAATGGAAACAACAATTTGAAGTGAATTCAATGCATCAGCTTGTTTGTTTGCAGAATATCACACTTCTAAGTCATTTTATTTACATTTATTCCCAGAAAATTATTTTTCATTCTCCTTTATTTTCTCAATCATTTAATAATTCTTACGATTTAATTACTTCTAAATACAGATTTAAAAAGTTCTGAAGTGAAATTTCGTGATGCAATATGTTTCTTTGACGAAGCCCATGGATGAATAACTTATTTTTACTCAAGATGTCAGTTAAATGTTTTGTTTTTCTTCGGTTATACATTGATTCTTTAATAACGGATGCAAGTCAAAATAATCGTTTTTTTTTCAACATTCACATTCCCAAGAACAATAAGCCTATGTCAATTCATAAGGTAGTTCCAAGAAACAATCACTCCTTCCAAAAGTATTCAACGATATTTTCTCTTGAAGCTATTAATTACACCTAAATTCATGTAAAATCGGAAGTCAGATTAGGTGGTAAAAAAAATAAAATTCTACGGAATTGCTTAAGAAAATCCGTGGTGAAGGATACTTGATGCTGGCGCCTATAAATAACTCAAAGACTGCTGACAAATCATACTGGATGTATAAAAAGTATTTTCCTTTAATTTTGATTTTAGACAGGAAACTAGTTTTTATTCATTAGACTGATAAATTAATTCTTAATGTTTCAGTTAGTTATTTCACATTTTAAACATTCTCCAATAATAATTTTCTCAACAATCTAAGATTTCAGGTTTCTCGACAGCAATAATCGCAAACCAGAAATTAAAACCGAGTTCGTGAAATTTTTTTTTTTTTTAATTTGTAAATGGGAATTAAAATTATCTTTCTATGAAACCATGTTTGGGTGATATAAAAGTTTCAGACACATTATTGATAATTAAAATGAGTAAACAATGCTTTCATCGAAGTAAAATTTTTACCCCATTTCCTGTGACAATTTTCTCCGAGCGTGACGCAAGCTCATGTGCGGATAAATGACCGGTCTATCAATGCAGAAAATCAGCCACTTAAGTTTTGATCACTTTATCCTCACGAAACCATCTCGTACGCATGTAATTGACACTCAATTTCAGCATTTGTAAAAACAGGTATCAAAGTTTGTATAGTTTATATAAGATAACAACTTTAAGGAAACTATTAATTAGTTAGTAATATTAAAAATTTTAAATTATATTTGTAAAGATTAATTAAAATTACTTTATTTAAAAAATGAAGTGATCAGTATCAGTTGTTTTATATTTTCTTTTTCGTTTTTTTTTTTGGTTCATGATATGGAAAATGTTAACACCTTATGTCTATTAAGCTTTCTTGCCTGAAATTGCTCTCATTTCCTTCATTTTTTCGCAAATATTGCTTATTGTTATAATGTAATTTAAAATATTATAAAATAAGATATACAATTCAAATTTTGTTTTTTATACTTAGAATATTTTTTAATAATGATGATGGTGTTTGTCATACTACATTTTCATCATTAATAATCCCTTAAGAAGTTTAATTTTCACTGTACATTATCTAGTGCGGTTTTAACTTAGCGGGTAGCAGAAATTTGAAAATTTATGTCTTCCAGATTAAATTTCAGTAATCAACTAACACTATTGAAGAATATATTGAAAATCTAGAGAAAAATTATTCATTTTTTCCCAAAATAAATCATCGTTTATGAAACAATTCCTCGTAACTTTAAATTTTTACAAAAGAAATTTAAGTTAGGATTTAAATGAAAAATTAATTGGAAACTCAGAATGTAATTATCGAGAAGAAATTAAAGAAATATATTAATTATTTTAATTTTTATTAACTGTATTTCTAACTATAAAATGTATTTTTAAAAAACGAAATAAAAGGATATTGTAATGAACGTTTTCCTAATAACATCTGGCTGTATCAAACCAATAAAAGCTTTCAAAGCTATTTGAAAATATTTTGAAATGCATTATGAGAAAGATTCATAAGAAAAAGAAATTGTTGAGAACACAATAATTTTTCTGATTTATAGTTACAACTACTAAGGTTTGTTTAAAAGGTATCTAAGGCTTTAGAATTACAGACTTCAACTCCACTTAGTGGACAGTTAATGGTCGAAGGAGGAGGGAATATTCCCCACGTAAACTACCTTAAAGGTGGACTTTTATAGGTACTGGGTAATATTCATGTGTCGCAAGAGAGGAAACTCGGAAAAATCCCAAACAACATCCAGAGAGAAGTGAAAGCAGAAATAAGAAGAACAAAATCCATCTTCCTTTGGTCAACAATGGTTGGGATCAAATCCTGTTTTGAGGATTACTAGGCCATGGTGACCTCTTTGGGAGTCACTTGAAGACCTTATTTGGATTACTATTATTATTTAAGCTTTTCAATTTAGAAAATTATGTACCTGATGCATATTTCTTAAGTTACCCATTCCTTGGGTGGATCTTCAGTAACAGGTCATGAAGACATTCAATTAAAAAAGAAATTCTGTAGGAAGTTTCTTGACTTATTTAAATTTGGAGGACGCGTAGTAGAAGCGAAGTTACTCAATCATCTCAGTGCCATCCCATTCGTGTCCGCGTCGCGTGTCGCATTTATCCACCCTCCAGAAAACTAAATGAAATCAATTTAATGGGCTTCACACTCCCGTAAGCAGGGGGACACAGTGCCCACCATACCGTCCCCCGCAATTCACGTGAAAATACTCCACGCTACTACTTAATGACCCTTCTCAGGAAGGTAAAAGTCATGCTCGGTTTTCATTCTTAAACGGGAATTGAGAATCATATGAAGAGTGGACTTACTTTGACAGGGGCTTCCTTTTGTGACCGAGAGAGAATATTTACTACCTGGTCACGTGATACGGGGTGTGGCCCCTAAAAGGTAGGCACGCAAAGAAGGTGTTGGTAAACTCTTAGTAGCCGCACCCTTACATCGATAGCGGCAATTAGTAAAATCTTGGAAGAATTTTAGACCGCTATTTTAAAGACTTGATTTTTTTATTTTTATTTTGGACGACATTGGCTGTCATGATGGAGAGCTTCCAAAATGTTGTGTAGAGCGATAAGAGGAAGATAAGTACACACCATCAAGGTTATTATCTTCATGAAGTTTGTAACAATATTCGAGATGAACGAACAATGTGCAAAAACTTTGTACTATAATAATGGCTTGAATATTTTTTATGCGTTTTTTAATTATTCGTGGAAGAAATTGAAAAGAACTTAAAAATAATTTCATTTCTATGATTACAATTATAAATATAAAATCTAAGCTAAATGGACTTTTAGGATATTAGACGGTGTTCATATCTCACTTACCATTGTTTATATTTTTATATATCACTCATATATTAAAAAAATAATTGAATGGGTTTAAAACTTGTGAACTGATATATTATTTTAATTTTTAAAAAACTTTAAATTATTGGAATATTTTTACATTTCTTAAAACCCAGTATTGAACATCGTATAACATTTAGTATCGAAAACTAAACAAAAATGATTGTTTAGTTTTTGATTCTAAATGTTGCATAATAAAGAAGTTATTTACCTTACCCGGTTCAATTTTAAAGAAAGATTTATTAATTGTTGATAAAATTACTTTTGTTTCAATATTTTCATGCAGAAAAATTTTGCATAGTCAGAGATCTTTTTCATTTTACAAAACCAACTTTCACTCAGTTTCATTTCTGTATTGAAGTTTCAGAAATGAAACTTCAGTACAGAAAAGAAAGTAATTAATTTGATTTATTATTTATAAACTAATAATGTTCAAAGAAATAATTTTTTTTAATAAATAGAATAGACACATATATTTTATTTATTAATTTATTGTGTAACATATTCTTCGAAAACTAAAGTGCTAAAAAATGTCGATTACTACCACTTTTAAATTGAAAAATAAGTATTGAAAAGACAATTAAAGTGGTTGATATTTTTAGATAGGTATATTAGTTCGCGGTGTCCTGGTTGGTTAGGACATCGTTCTCGTTACCAAAAGGTAGTGAGTTCGAATCCCACCTTAACTAAAGATCCGTCTTGTTCACTAATGGCGACTGGGGCACGTTAAATCCATCGGGTTGCAATGACCTCCATGTTCCCATTACGAATTAATACTTCTCGGGGTGGTGGTTGGAGCCAGGCTTTGGGTCTTCACTGGTTTCAATCTCTAAGTTGGAAGATTCAGGTGGTGCTGCCATCTATGCTCATCTATGAGCCAACAGTCGTACTTCCACATTCGTATGAGGGTGCTCTATTAAAAAAAGGTAAACGCTCCCTCTCTGACTTCATTCGCCTAGTCTCTGTGATGGGCGGGCTTGGTGTTGCCAAGTGTCATTAACAACAACAACAGATAGGTATATTTCATGTAACATCAAATATTTCATAACATTTCCTTCACTGGAAAAATAATAAATTATTTATATGTACGAGTATTTTAACATTTTGAACTCAGTCATTAATATTAAAATTTTATATGATAAGATTCAATGAACACTTTTAATTAATGATAATCACCTCGCTGAATGATATTATCATTCATCAAAAACATGCATGATCCCAAGTCTCGCTGAATGATAATAACATTCAGTAGTACTTGGGATCATGCATACTTTTTTGATAAATTGCATAACATTTTATATCTTAGCATTTCTTTTCTATGAATTTATAACCAATCTAAAGCAAAAGTATATACATTGTATATATATTAAATATATGAAGACTAAAACAATATAATAATTATTATGATTTTTGATTATTTAATTTAGAGACTACTCAAAGATTCTTAAAATTCTTAGAAATTTTTCTGGTCATGAGACAAAATGATTTTAAATATAAATATTTGTCTTAAATAACAGTTAATGAGAGGGAAGTGATGAAAATGAAAAGAGTTATAATAACAACTCTTTTTGATTCTTGAATGCATATTCATTTAATAATTGGTTGATCATTTACTGTAATTGGGTTATTTAATACACATGTTATGAGGCTAAAACAACTTATAAATGATACTTCTATTCAGAAGGGACTGATGGATTGGGAATTCATTTTAAGTGGAATGACAACCGCTTATCATTAACGAGACAGGACTAGTCAATCCGTCTAAGTTCAAGGAAATACCTTGTCTTTGGAAAACTTTTACCATGTTACTGAGCCAGAACCTATATAAGACAAACTTGCTGCATAATTTTTGTCTTAAATAGGTTCTGACGATACATTGTAACATTTATTGCTCGTGATTTTAATCAAAATTTTATATTCTTAGAATAATAAAATTAGGTTCAGGAGGGATACTCTATTTGAGGGAATAAGCTTGGGATACTCTATTTGATACAATTAAATATGACAGTTCTAAATGTATCAAACTGAAATATTTAATAAAATTAAATTGTTAATAATTAAACTGCATATGGCAAATAAATATGTAGCAATAACTCGAAAATTAGT
Organism: Latrodectus geometricus; assembly: GCA_026290005.1. Classification (NCBI taxonomy): domain Eukaryota; kingdom Metazoa; phylum Arthropoda; class Arachnida; order Araneae; family Theridiidae; genus Latrodectus; species Latrodectus geometricus. The sequence goes on from JAPDSC010138613.1 coordinate 114,370, forward strand.
ATCTTGCTAAGCAAATGTTATCAAATATTATAAGTTTTGAGAATTGCAGTGCATTATTAGCACTTTTATTTTACTAATCGAGCTTAGGTCTAGAAAACTTTGATGATTTATGAATTGATCTAGTTAAAACTTTTTAATTTAGTTACTGTTTAATGAGCAGAAAATATTTATAAACCTCAAATATTCATTGAAATAGTCTTTCACCTGATTTTTGGAAGAGAGAAAAATTAATATCTATCATTTGACAGGCGTTTAAAAATATATTTTATTTCTGGTTGCTGATACTTAATCGTTTATATTATTTGGAGTTGAAATTAAATCATTTGCTAGTTATTGCAGAAATATATAACACACTATATGAGAGAGAGATTACAATTTTATTACGAATTTATTGCTAATGAATAGAAATTTGCTTCTTTTATGAATATAAATTCCATGAAGCCAATAGTATTGCTTTTAGATTAAAGCAATTTTCAATATTTATTCTATATTAAATAAAATTCCTTTTTAAAATAGAATAAGATCCAGAAAATTACAAAGAAAATAATACATTTTTTCAAAAATATAATATATTCTATAAAAAGGAAGCAAATCTCATTATTTTTAAGTGACAAATTTTCACATTAATGTCACGAGTAAATAAAATATTTGTAGTTTTCTGCACAGCAGATTCTTTGAATAATTGTTCATTTTTGAAATCATCTTACAAATGTTCTTGTAGAGAATGGAATAAAATGTTTTAACTTTCAGTATTACTTTACAAAATTTCTATATCTGATCTAAATGTTGTCTAGCTATATCATTAGATATGGGTATGGTCTAATTATTGAACATATTTTTGATAAAACTTTATGTAAACATAAAGTTTAAAAAATTTTTTTATATAAAAATGTTAAAAAAGAATTGATTCCAATTTCGATCTATTAGTTTTCAATATGGAAACAATTAGTCACATGGAATTAAGAACTATGTTATCTTTATATCATATTTGAAGAAAAAAAAGTACTAACTATATAGTGGAAATAGACACGAAACGTCTCAAGCTAAAGAAAATAGGTGAGAGATGTAAAGTATTTTGTTTAAAATTTACATTTGATCTCTTATTTAAAGGAACCATGCAAAAGAATTTCAATGTTATTCAGTAAAATTGTAGTGGGGTTCCTCGCGGAGCATGCAGCCGGATGGTTAGTATTCCAGCCATTGATAAATTAATTAGTCATGAGTTCTATTTCTGCTTCCAAGACATTTATGTTTGGAATTGCAGTTTTGCTGTAAATAAGTCTAGTCCAAACCCGTTCTTTCACGTGTCTTTCATGTGTAATTCATGTTTCATTGGGGGTCTGTAATCAAATATCTACGAGAAAATTTCTAATAATTAGTACTGAAAGTTTTATTGAATATTTTCAATAGTATAATATCGCTATTGTTTTAAAATTTATATCTTATGATAATAAACATGGAAGTTGTTAAATATTGGATGTTCAAAATACATTCAAAACTAATCTAAAAGCTAGAACTAATTTATTTAAATTAATAAATTTATTTTAGTCTAAATATTAAAAAAATTATCTGTTTAGTATTTTACAGCATATTCTGCCATAAAACTCCCCTAGACAACAATTTTATTAAAAATAATTGAAATTTTTATCAGACTAATATTAATTTTATTAGATTTATTTTATAATTTAAAGACTAAAATGAACTTATTGAAAATTCTCATGTTTCCTTCATTGATTAATTCTTTACGTATCTTTAACGAAGCATGGTTATTAATTCTTTTAATTTAAAATAAGAAAAAGAAAACTCATTTTTCTAGTTTCAAAATTGATTAAAAATTGAATTTAATGTTTTTAATCAATTTTTACAAAGTTTAACTTATTTTTTCAACTTAGTAATAAATTCATAGAATATTAGCTTAATTTAATTTTCTAATAATGCAGTAAAATTTATGTGCTATAATGTTTGCATTCAACTTTACAAAAATTTATAATTAAATTTTATTTTATTTAAGAAATCTTAATAGGCCGCCCAACCTTCTAGTGGTTAGCGTAACTGACTACGGATGGGAAGGACCTGGGTTCGAAACCCGGCTCAGGCATGGATGTACTTTCTCTCTCTCTCTGTGTTTCTTGTCGTTTCCTCAGATGATGGATGAATGTGGCCCGTCCTATAAATGGGTTTGTGGTGGTGTGGCGTGGGTGATGCTACTCGTACTTCCGTGACTTGGTTCACAGTTGCCCACCGGGTATTGATAAAATGAGTAGCAGTTTCCGGCCTTGTTGCGCAAATGGGCTAATGTACTTACTTGCTCAAGGATGCTCATGGATAAGAAAAAAAAAGAAATCTCAATAGCAATTTTTATTATGTTCTAAGTATTTCAGAGTATAAATGAATTAATATATATATATATATATATATATATATATATATATATATATATA
>JAPDSC010138613.1:125204-193948 GCA_026290005.1 Latrodectus geometricus
GCAATTGTATAATGCATTGAGTTTTTCAACAATTTTTTTTGTTGAAATGTTTAGCAAATTTGATTACAGAATTTTTAATAAGTATTCCATCAATAGAAGATTTACTTACTTTATTTAGATTTATTTACTTTATTATTATTATAGAAGATTTAATTGATTTATTAAATTTCTGGTGCTATTTCGTAAGAAGGGCAATATATTTTACTTGTTATCAGTTTCAGATTTCTATATTTAAAAATCCTGTTTGTTGTTTCAGTTTTTTCTTATGATCCGTAATGATAATCCTTCTTGTCTCCTCTGTATACTGATGAAACTCTTTCTCGTTTAACGTAGTGTACTATTGTTTCATATTGTATTCTTTGGAAACCGAGAGTACTTGTGTATAAATGATACACTGAAGTTCATTATTGTATGTGATTAAAAAGGCCTGATTCTCAACGGTCATTATAAATTTGAAGTTTGTTCTTTACTTTTCTTTTCTGTAAAGACATATTTTACTGAGTATTCCACTTAAAAAGGCTTTGAAATTAATCCGTACCGCACACACTAGAACAAATATAAACTCTCCTGTACTGCTTGTGATTCTGGTCGTCTCACTTGAATAGACTTTCTTATATACTTAAGCGTGGTTTCTTGCGTTTGAGGATGATCGAACAAGATTTTTTCGATTTGGAGTTTTAACTGGAAATCGGAACGATCATGTTGGATTTCCATTTCTAACTAGAAATAGGAATGATTTTATTCGATCATTCTCGAATATTCGAGAAGCCACGTTCTCGTATATAAGAACAGTTGCTAATAACTGAACCGTTCGAATTCCAGTTCGAGTTCCGATTTCGCTACGACTTTGTATCCATCCACAATGTTTTCACCTGTTATTTTATCGTTCTTGTAAGAATTGTACATATTTAGTATTTGAGGATGATTTACATTTTCAGAAACTCGCTCCACTGGCCGCATGTTGGACCCCCCCTGATGTTATTTATTTATAATAAACGCCCAGAAAATTGGCTATTACAACATTTATTCTCCGACCTTTCCTTGCTTCTGAACTGTACATATTTAAAATAAGTGCAATTAAAAAGTCAAGATGGTTAGCGTCAAAAATAAAGCTCTGATGTGAATGATTGCAATGCACTATTTTTACATATAGTGCTCGAAAAATATTTTCTAGTTCATAAACCGAGCAAAATTATTCAGTTTTGACTATTGTTCAGTAAGAATACCTGAAAATGTAATGCAACTTAATAAAAACATGTACCCAATAGGTTTTCGGTTCCGTTTCATAATTGAAATAAGAACTAAAAAAACTCTATTAATATTTATTTCGAATTATTCCCACTGAATTCGATAAATTTTTCATAATGAATGTAATTGTCACCATACACAAAACACTTTTTAGAATTCCTCTTTTTATGTGACTCAAATAGTCAAATGCAAATACTTGAACTTTCGAAATGTTATAAAAATAGATATGTTTAAGTGCAATTTCATCATAAGAAGAACAATCAATAACCAAAATAATCATCTAAAGTGTTTGTTGTCCTCCAAATTTTTTAACTTCTTGACCAATCGAAAATCAACTTTAAACCTATAAATTAGCAACAGTGCTTGCAGTGTCTCACAATCTGTTTCTACAAGTTTGTATCAGTATTTTACGTTCACTTGTTTTCCCAACTTTTCCATTTTGAAAATGTTTAAGTTCTAGAACGCAATGAACAGTAAAATTTAACTGCACTTTAATATGAACAATAAATTTGTTATCTTGAATTGTAGACATGCGATCCATGTTTTGGTCAATAATGAAATCGGTCCAAGTAATTTTGCGATTGCTTGCTTGTGAAAAACTAGAAATATTATTTATTCCTCTTTCTTCAGCCAATACTGTATTCTTTGTAATAAGAACAAGAAAACAGAAACATTAAAATTTGATACGAACTAATAGATATTCTACTACATTTGTACCAAATGCATTTGTGTGAAATTACTTTTATTGCTGCATGTAACACCGCATAGTGTTACCACATAGTGCTGCCAATCACTTAACAATCCAACACACACTTTAATTTACATAATTGATTCGAGGAGAATTTATCATGCCATATTCATGCGTCACAATGCAGGAAACCAAGAGTGCTCTTAAGCACTCACCTTCACCATAAAGCCATAAAAAGAAGTACCATACGGTATAATTGAGACGAACTCTTAACTAGAAAGTTATAGTTTTGAAATTTGGGAATGAGGAATATCTCAATATATATTTACTAATGCTAGCTAGTGCTCTTAAAAAATCATGATTTTATGTCTTTAAAGTTTTATCCTTGTGAATAATTGACCAATTCTTCTAGTCTTCAGCTTGGTTTAAGCTTTTGTATCACAAAGGTAACCATATTTGGAGTTACAAAGACAAATTAATTAAATGATCTTTAGATAAGAAGTCATCAGTTATATCTTTGTAGAGTGTAAGATTTAAATGTACCAGAGAAACGATTAGTTATTAACAAACAACAATTTTGTAACTTATTTTAATGTGTATAGTATCACTATGTTTCATACTATACATTAAAACTAGTTAGACTACAATTTCAAATTTTATTTTGTGAAAAATATTAGTACTTAAAGAAATATGCATTCATAATATGCCATAAAATATTTTTATGACATATTATTTGATTTGCATTTATGTAAAACAATTCATATTAGTTCTTAAATTTTCCCCAACAAAAGTTTGCAATTCAAAAATTTTGGGGTCTTGACACTAATATAAACATTTTCATAATGAAAAATGTATGAATTTTTATCACACCATTAGAAAATAACTCCATTGTAGTTTAATTTATTGTCGCAATTACTGTTTCCTTGTAGATGCTTTTCCAGTTTTGATGTCCTATTTTTGCTATTTTTTGATAATGATTTTATTCTTTTGATAATGTATAAGTAGTGATCGATACATAAAATACGAAAAGCATGTTTTAAATATTCATTAAGATATGATTGAAAGTCATATCATTTGTACATAATGTAAGTACAGAAAGCTGAAAGTTTGGAATTGGATAATAGAAACCACAGAACCACTTCAAATATTCTAGGGTAATTTTCAAAATTAACAATAAGTTTCAATAATATTCATTGCTATATAAATATTATAGATTTTAGAATTTTCTAGAATATTTACTGCTATCAGTAAAATAAAACAGAAATGCTTTCGTGACACTCATAAAAAGAGAAATTTTATAGACTTTTGCACATAAAAACGACGTAAAAGCTGTTTTTGAGTGTAATTCTCTTTGCTTAAAGGCCCATATCATGCTCACCTTTAAGGGAAAATCATAATTCGGTCATAAATAAACAAATTCTGGAGAATTTTAATCAATGATTACATTAATAGAAGGAATCATGCATTGCAACGGACTAAAAATTTAATTAAAGTATAATGCAGACAAGGGACAAGCTTTTTATTCCAATGAAAAAGTGATTTATTATTTTATTATTAAGTCTATTAATTAAGATTTAAGAGATAACTAATTTTTACCATTACTTTATCTGTTCACCTTAGAAAATAATAATAGTTTTGTAATTTGAAATGTTTTAATAGATTATTCTTTTGAAAGTTTAGTTAGTTTGATGAAGCTTTTTTTTAGTGACAAATTTAATTTATGACACTCTCTAATAAATCTTACCTTAAAAGTTTGTAATATAATTAAATGAAAAATTATGTTTCTCTTAAAAAATAGAATATTAGGAAAATGTTCCAAAGAATTACTATTAAAAAGTGTTTAAAATGTAAGATCATTAACACATTTAGTGTTCCGATTTTTCATTTTGAATATTTTTTACATGCCACGTTATCCATGAGGACAAAGTACTGAATTTATGGGATATCTAAATAATAATGTCTCTATACTTAGAATAATTTCTTCTACAATTGCAATGAAATGAAATATATTGCCTAATGAAAATACGTAATGAAAATTTTCATTAACTGTACGAAAAAATGAGTGTTTCGGGAAAAATCAGTTGCAAGAAAATTGATGCTTATGATTTTTGAATCTGTTAAGTCTATTTTCACATGAATGTCTATCATCATCACTATGGAATTAAATACCCTTCTAATGGGTTAACATTGCTTAAATTAATGAATTCATATGATTTACAATTGAATCAACTGAATTCGTAATGGAAATGGCAAATCTATTAAATCTTGTTGAAATGGGAATTTATTGATGGTGTTGCATATAATAACCATTTGATCTCAATTTCAAAAAGATTTATACATTCATTATTTCCTCAAATATTTAAAGAATAGAATTCATATGATGTTTGAATGAATTAAGCTCATATTTAGAGTCAAGCTATTTGATTTAATGGAGAGAATCACCTCTATGAAATTGTGCATCTTGGTCAACAGATGCCCATTTCTACAACATAATTTTGAGTTGCTCGAGATTTGACATAAATAAGTGATTCAAATGATATTTGAAGCTGCTGAATCCATAATTAGATGATTTGCTGTTATTTTTCTAGAAGGCATTCAGTGCCGGATTTTTCAAATTGCTTCCAATTGACTTCATCTGTTGTGTTTAATATAAATTGTCATAAAGATAGAAAGTTCTCTCCAAATGTTTTTACCAGTACTGTCCTTCCTACTATCTTCTTAAACTAATTATACTATTTAATTGACTGTTTATAACAAGTCAATTAAATCGTTTAAATATTGTTAAACTTATATATGATACACTGTTTAATTGAACCCAATTTTTTATGCATTGAGAATTTTAGGAACTATGAGTTTCATTTAATAAAATAATGAATTCTTACGAAATTTACATTTTAAAGAATCCCTACTTCATCAACATGAGATCGATTATGATCACCAATGTTGAATGGAACATTTGAATCACAATTATTTAATGTAACATTCGAATGCTGTTGAAAGAATCAACATTTAAATAAATTGCCCCCATTTTCATGATGCACAATGTTGTCGATTTGTGCTGTCCTATATAAGTAATAAAAATTAAGCTTTTATTCAAACTTTTTTAGCTCTGAATATTTCAACAATATATATCAAAAGAAGCAACAAAGGAAGAACTTTCTCATAATATGGAATAACTGAAGAAACACGCTACTCATAAAATAAGCCTTCAATTGATCACATTATCTAAGCACTGTAAATGTCAAAGCATTTGAATTTTAACGCTATTATAAACAGAAATGAAAATTAATGAGATTATATATATGGATTATACTGCAAACGAGACAAAAAAATGAAAAAAAGTATGCAGAAAAGTTTGTGAACATATACATTTTCTTAAAAGTATATATTCACAAATTTTTCTATGTTCTTTCTTAATTTCTTTACGTGTTCTAATATCTTCACGTTTTAATTTCTTTTTGCAAGAGAAAACGACAAGGGAAAGGTTTTCAAGAGTTTTATATTCTGGATAATTGTTTATTTTCTGTAAAGAGAGATTGAGGTTTGTATCCTCTTGGATAATTGTAGCACCTTGTATATATATGATCAAACCTTCTAAGTAAAGATTTCAAATTCGATTTACGCATTGTTGAATAACGTATGTGGATGCTATATATCTTTTTATTGCTATACATTGTCAGAATGAATATTTAGTGTTTTCAGGATTTTCTTTCTTGTGAACCAGGAACATGACTAACAATCTATCAAAAGTTTTTTTTCCCCCTAGAACGCATTTAGTGCTGGATATTTCTAATTCCTTCCAACGGACTTCAGCTGTTAGGCTATTCGGTGCACTTAACATAGATTAATTTGTATTTACTATAATATTTCACAAAGATGAAAAGGTTTCGTCAAATGTCTCTACCAATACAGTCCTTTCTACTATCTTCTTAAATCAATTATCTCTTATTAAAGTGTTATAACTCTTCGATTCACCGATTCCCACACTGTTTCTTTCCAGCAAATGGATGGGAATGTTCCACAAACATTTCCAGTAATTAATGGATATCTCACTAATTGTAGAAGAAAAAAATCTGCTATATATCTCCCACAAGAAAGAAACTTTAAAATATGTTAAAAATTTACCAGATTTAATTATTAATCTAAAACAAATATTTTCATTAACGAAATTATTGATAAAAATAAAATATTAACTCGATGTTATTTCCTAACGAAGATGAAACCAGCTAATATGCTGTTTTTGAACACTTCGTGATATCAAATAGCTACATATTAGTTGCGTGTGAATCTAATTATTTTTTAATTTCTTAGCCTAACAATATTGTTCATGTGCGAGATTAAAGACACCAATAAAAAGTTCTTTGGAAAAGAAGTCAAAAGAACTGCAAATTAGCTTCTTGATTTAAAGATCATCAATAAATGTACTAAATGGACTAAATTCAAATAAATAAGTTAATAAAAAGTTGTATTTTAAAAAGAAACATTTTAATTCTAATTTAATTAGACATTCAATATCATTTTTCTTAATATAATGATTTCCTATTCTTATAGCATTTATAATTCAAAACCTAACTAAAATGAGTTTAAATAAATATTTACAGTTAAAATATATTTTCGAATAAAAATGCATGCTGAAGTTATTTATGAAGTTTTTGTTAAAAGGGAATGGGAGACCATTTTTATATTGAGAAGGGGAATGGGAGAGGTTTTAAATTATAGCAATCCAAAGTCATTAGATATTAATGGATAAATGCATGTATTTTAGAACAAAGATGAAATTCCTAATAGAATATGTTTTGGAATTATACATGATATAATATTAATAATCAATCTCTTATAAGCTATTAAAATTTTCATTTTTACAGGAGATTTTCTTTTTTTGTCTCAAGAAACAAGGGCTTCATATAATCTCTTATAAGATATGCATCCAAAAGTCCATTCTGCTAACCTCCTACTCGGATATCATGGCGCCAACAGAAGCAAGACGACTCTGTTTCCCAAGGATGTTGTGTTTCCTCAATTCCGCAAAATGCACGATCGTCACATTGGTTGTTTGTGCAACTAAAAATAAGTAGGTAAGCTAACGGTGTGTGTATGCCTTTCATTAGCCTGAGCAAATAGCATCACTGCTTGATGCATTCAAAGAATTCGAAATGCGTTTTCGAGAATAAGAAAAAAAAAACTATTGAACGTTTTATTTTCATGTCAGCACGAATGGAATTGTGCAATATTGAGCACAACAGCTCGATTCGTGAGCAAACAAATGCTTCTTCTATAGACTTGGTAAAAGATGATGTCAAATGAAAGTTGACAAATGAAAGTCAAATGAAAGTTGAAATCATGTCAAATGAAAGTTGTCATGATTTCAACTTTCAAATGAAAGTCAACTTTCATTTGATGTTGTCAAATGAAAGTTGAAATCATACGAACATAATTCTAAAAAAAATATTTTAGACGTGGTCTAACTTTATTAATTTTAAATAGATTATGGTAAAATTAGCTTGCATAAAGTAAAATTGTACTAAATTGATGACTATAGCTTGTATCTCTATTAACAATTAAAAGATGGTGTGTGCATTATGAATTCTATATGAAACATGTTATGAAGACAATGTGAGATATATTTTAAAATGCTTCAGATGAAAATGTCCATTTTATAAATTTTCATGTCATCACAGATGCGAATCGTGTAGTATATCATCGGTTTGCATAATTACCGTTAGGGCTGACATGAAAATCCAGTTGAAAGTTCGACATTTCTGGTTGTGGTGGTTCTCATGGTGGTTCAAACATTTCCAAACACTTCCATCGTAACTCAAAATATCATTGGTTGAATTTCGGATTACAATGAATTAAAGAGCATAGGTCTTATCAATGTAATAGATTTTGGTTGAATTCTAGTTAAGGTCTTGGTATTCAATCACGAAATTTTTTTATCAATCGGATTTGTATTTATCAGGGAAAGAAAAAAAAAAAACTGAATGTAAATTTTGTACAAACATAATCATATAGCGAATGTAATTTCAAGTAAGCTTCATTAAATTATCCCAATATTCAAAACGTTGTGAAAATATACTTCACTATTTTAAGAAACATAATTTTTGGAAAATTGTTTACCATAGATATATATTTTGGATTTTTTTTTCAAATTGGAAAATTTGTATTAGTTCTTTAATTTTTTAAATGTTTATTTCGCTCCAGGTTTGAACATAATGTTTTAGATCCCGCAGTGAAATATAAATTTGAAAAATGCCCTGAAATGCGACAAATAGACCAGACCTATTGAAATATGATTCAAAATTAATATTAGAATCAAGTATTAAAATTAAAATTTAAGATAAAATTATATTTTTAAAAGGATAAAAATTGAGTAAAATGTTTAGTGAAATAAAAATATTATATTTCGAGTTTAAATAAATAAGTAACTTAATAAAGGATTTGTTCTTAATCTCATTGAACTAATATAATTTTTCATAATAATAATATATAAAATATTGAATATTAATTGATTAAAGTGTGACATTTTCATTGTAGATGAAATTGTATTCGAAATTTGATATACAGTTTTAGTAGTTTTTTCGAATAAAGTAAATCAATTTTACAATTGGCAATATTGGTGGAGTATTTTAGCATTTGAATACATTTTATTCAGAAATACAATGTATGGCACCAAAAAGAAAAAATAATACATTGTATAATTCGAAATATGTGATTTATTTAGAATTGATAAATAAAATTATTAGTAAATTTGAATAAGATTTGTGAAAATTAAGGAGGCATACAAATTTAGATCAATCTATGTAATTTTATGAAATGTTTTGGAATACAAAAAAGAATTTTTCATTTTATATGGTTAAAAGTAAACAATGTTTGCACCACAAAATTAAAAATAAATGTAAATTATATTTCAACTTTAGTTTACAGTAAATTTCTTAAAAAGCAATACGCAATCCTCAATAATTCTCTTTTTTATAAGATTCAAATTTTTCAATATTCAAAATATTTCTCAATCATCTTTTATAATTTTAAATTTACTAGTTATAATCTCAAAAAAATGGAATTAAAGACATGAAAGTAGGGTTTAATATGTTATATAATATTAAATTTATCTTACCTTTGGAAATCTTATTAAATGAATTTTCTTTCAAATATGCAAATTAATATTTATTCAATCAGAGTGTACGTTGAAAATATGAATTTTATAAATAAACATGTATATGTTGAAAATAAAAATTTATGCATTCTATACATAAAGTTATGAATGTGTATTAAATACATAAAATTCTAAATGTGAAGTTAATACTACTTCACAATTAGAATAGGAAATTATAAATGGAGATTAAATTAAGATTTGAAATATATTATAAGTTTAAAAAAATATTTTTTACTATTCTATTTTTGATAAGCCTTAATTTTATCGAAAAAATTGAAATGTAAATTGATGAACAAAAATACAGGAATAGGAAATCTAATTTTATGTAATGGAAATGAAATTTCAAAATAATAGTATGAATAAATTATTTCATTTTTTTTTATCTAATTATGAATTGAAGCAATTTTTGATAACATATATGCATTTATGTTAATCAAATGTTTTAATGTAAATATTAAATAATTTAACATTGTAATGAATGAACTCTCTTACTCCTTAAAATATTCAAAATATTGGATTGTCCTGAAAGTTTGTGCCGATATTTTAGGACAATTAAAACAAAGCTCATATAAATATTGATATACATTTATTAAATTATGTAGGTACCATTCTGCTCCACAAACTTTCTCCATCTTTCGTGTAGCTTGAGAATTCCGTCCTTCCAAAACCTCTGAGATTTCTCGGCAAAAAATTTGTCCGAATGGGTTTTGATCTCAACCAAAGAGTCGAAATATTTCCCACTAAGGGAAATCCTTCATCCAGCATCCTCGCCATAAACAGCGAATATCTTTTTTGCCGCTTGTGTGGCATTTTTGCCCTTTCGGAAAAAGGAAAGCATTAAAAGCCTGTGATGCATTTTATTTGCCACCATATTCTAAGGCCTACAAATCTGATAAAAATTAACGAATCGTAACCAAACTTTTTTCCAAACATGGCTAAAACTATCTCTTTTAGAATATGTACACATGTCATTTGTTTTCAATAATTGTGATATATTTAGTCAGGTCTCTCGCTACCTACCAAAAATCAACACGAACTTTCCGAACAATCCAATACTAAATATTCATTGTTTATATTATAATGTAAGAATTTCAAATATAGAAAGATTCATCGAAATGTTAATGATTTACATTGTTATATAAAATTGTTTCTGGTAAATGTGGCGGACAATTGAAATTCTAACTAAACTGCTCGTTTTAAGAGATTAATCAAAAGTGCTGAAATTTCCATAATTTTAAATAACTTATTCTTGAGTTGTGATTTGTGGAAAGAAAAATTGTTGGATTTTAGTGAATTTATAACCCCGTGTGTATAAAATTAGAAAAAAACTTATTGATTTCTGTTCAAAAAAATTATAATTTAGACTAAGTTAATATATTACAGATGGTTTAGTCCAATTAAACAAAAGAATAATAAATTTCTTCTGTAATTGTCAAGAGATTTAGAATCATCTTTATGAAGGATTTTTCAGAGATTTTTCTAAAAATAAATAGACAGCAGCACATTATAAATTACAGATAGTTTCTGTAGTAGTAAATGCGTCTGATTTGAATAACACAGGAAAAGACGTAAATGAATACTTCTATGAAGTCTAAAAAATTAATACAGTCAAAAGAGTTTGTAAAAGTTTATTGCTAAGATTGGATTTTGATATTTTTGTAAAATTATCTGAATATAAAATACGCTTCACTATTTATGATTGGAAATACAAAGATTATGGATTAATAAATGATAAATACATTTTATGACATGCCGAAAAAGAGTTTAAACTGTATAAAGTTTATTACAAATTTAGATATAAATTTTACAAAGCAATTGTAATGTTTATGAAATATTTTGAAAAGTTTATAAACTGTAAATTTAAACTAATATTTTATTTCTTACAAATGACAAACCTAACTGTTTATCAGATAAAGGATTTCCCGGAAAAAATAGTGGTATTCAAGCAATCAAATGCATTTGAAAATTTGCAGAAATTTTCCCATCCCATTCATTTTCTATTATTTTGAAGATTTTAAAATGTCTATCTGAGTTTCATGAAAATAAAATATTTAGAATCTTAAATGTTGTATTTAATATATAAAATTTCTTATCGAATTGAATGTTGCCTTTTTATGCGTGTTTCCTTTTTTACATTGCCTTTTTATAGGTGTTTCAGATAAAAGACAGAAAAATAAAGTTTAGTTGATATTTTATTACTTAAATTATAATGCTAAATTTTACTCAATTAGAAACTCAAAGCTTTTTACGTTTTCAAAAATAAAACGTTATAAGGATATTTATTTTTGATTTAACGTTTAATGTCATAAGTATGAACTTATTTCTAGAACATTTACCTAATTATTTAAGAGCTGTATAGTGCTATCGTGATCTACTTTTTATCACGCTAGCTGTTTAATATGTTACACTTATTTCGAGACCAGTAAACAAGTTTAAACTATCTACACATGCAAATATGTCTTCAGCCTAGAAAAATTGAAGATTTTAATAAAATATAGGTGGGGGAAGGGATACTCTCTATTTATATATGAAAATAATTTTCATTTTGTAACAAATCCTTACATTGAAATATCATAAGTTATTATTATACTCGTCTAGGAATATTTATCTTACACATAATTTTTCAAACATTGTCAGTTTAAAGAGCCAGTTTGAAAAGAGCTCTTAAGCTCTTAGAATTACGAGAAAAACATTTATAAGTGAATTACAGGAGAGACTTTGTAATATACTCAAAGATAAATAATGCAAGGATTTCATTAATAAATAATAAAGAATTTTTTAAAAAATATGTCAATAATTAATACGTTATTGTTATAAATGGTGCAAACACACATGTAATAAGTGTAGGAAACGATATCAAATTTACTTTTAAATTAATTATTAAAAGTTGTTATTGTGTTTGCTGTTATCAATAATTAACAGATTTATTCAAAAATTTATGCATAACAATAAACAGGCAGTAAAATGCGAATGATCTTTTAATAAAAAGGAATTGGAAAATCTGTTAAAGAAATGTAATTTTCAAAAATTTTTTCTTAAAACTCTAGTTTTTTATTTTTCCAATTATCATATCAAAATTATTTTCAAAATATTTAAATTCATCCCAGTCAAAATATTTATTTAGTTTGAGATCTTCTTATAAAATTATTGTTCAAGTTTCCTCTTGCTTAAAGTCACGAAGTGATTAAGTAGAAACTTAATTTTTCATACCAAGAATCTTACACGCTATTAATAATGGAATGTCTAATGTTCGATCCAATCTTTGATAAGGAATCGGAAGATGAATGTTACCTTTCTATTTTCCGCAGGCATAAAAATAATAGCATGTAAAACCTAATCACGACAGTTCATGTTTCTGCTGGCAGTCTCCTAAAGTTAATGTGTGTTTTGCTTTAATATTTATTAGTAGGCTAAGCAACTGGTAGCTAATTAGAAGAATTTTGAATTTCTTTTCGTACCATACGTGAATGCAGCGCCCTCTCTAAAAAAATTCCCGAAGGTAATATACTCTGGATATAAAAAATACCTTCTGTTATTAGCTTATTCTCTCTCCTTGCCGAATGTTATACTAGCCTAGAGGTTGGACAACTGTGTTCGGAATGGACGCTTCTTGATTCGATTTTTGTTTTTATTGACAACAAAGAATTATATCATTAATAATTAATAATAGCCTTTTAAAGTTTTTTAGCTTACGACTTATGAATGTAGCCCAGGATCTGTAAAAATTCTCTCGAAAAACATTTATAAGCTATTTATACTTAAAAGCTCTGCAGCAATTTTCAGCTTCTTGATTATCTATTGATGATATTAATATAAAATGTTATTTCCCAAGCCAGTTTTTTTATATTTCCAAAATCGAAGAAGATTTAGAAATGAAGCAGAAATTTGTCACGATACATTTCATCAAGACACCGCAGGAGAAAAGCTTTAAATCTGGGTGCAATTTTTAAATTCACAACTGATTTACGTAGTACGTATTCACTTTGATATGTACTCCAAAACCTCAGGGGAAAAAAATTAATCACAAATCTTAACTTGAATCCAACCAAAACCTTGTAATCTAAATGTATATAGAGCAGAATACTTGTGTTGAAATTGTACCACAAACACCCTGCAGGAAAAGTAATATTCTTCGACATTCGCTTCAAGACATGTTCTCCCTAACGACTTAGCGAAACTTTTCTAAATGAGAACCACCCAGTCATTTATTCATGGGCCTTTTGTCGTTTCCACAACTGGACCGGCATAGATTTGTGCCCTAAACTTCTTTCCTCCCTGCCCATAGAAGAGTTAGGTCTGAGAAAGTCTCTCATAAAATATCAAAAGAATAGGATCAGAAAATCAGTCAGCAAAGGGAGAGAAAGAGTCGTCACCGATTATGAAAAGCTTCACCTGCTATGATAAATGAAAGACACTCGAGTGGGTGTGTCCGTAGCACGTGCCACTCTGACGTCACGATCGAGGTACACGCCCTTCCTCTAGGGAAGACTGTTCCTGAAATTCCAGTATACATACATACATGGAAGAATATCAGATTCCTAACGAGATGGGTTGAAGCCGGTGCTCGAATCACTGCCTAGATTCAAACCGGTGGTCAGACTTGATTTGAGCGTCGGTGTCCCTGATCACGAAGCCGCTTTCAATCTTCGACGAACACTAGAAGGTAAACTTTACTGATATTCCAATTTTGTTGTAATTATATTCTAAATTTTAAAAGGTTCCTTTGTTTAAACATGTTAAGACAAGTCTTAATTCATATATCTTAACAGCTATTTCAATTTATTTTCAACTTTATAAATAGTAAATAAAATTTAAAGAATGTATTATATGAAATTACAATTAAAGTGATTTTTATGAACTACTGAACATTTTAGCTTACTACACTATCTCTGGATTTGGAGTGCTTATTCTACTCAATTCAGTTTACTACTAATGCTAATTATTAATACAACTTAGCAATACTGAGACCTATGTTTTTAATTAGTTATATTCATATTTAAATTTTTAAGAACTAATAAAATAGAACTTAGTGAAAAATAGTTTTTCATACCACCATAACTTAGGTAGTATTTATTGCATTTCCTATCACATACATTTTGTTCACAAATAAATAATTGAAATAAAGCATTTTAATATCTTTCTTGAACATTGATAGAAATTAAAGATGTTTTAAAACGTATATCCACTTGAGAAAACTTGGATTTGCAAGACTGATTTACGAAAATAAAGATTTTTAAAAAAATCTTTATTAGATTTTATATTTAATATATTTAATAATTCATTAAATTTTCGCTATCTTGAAAACTTATAGAGTATAACTGATCTATGCTTAATAATATTCTTATATCAAAATACTTTGCATACTAATGGGGTAAAATACTGGACATACTTTTTCTATATAGTAATTAAACTAATTTATCACTTTGCAGGATATTTTTATAAAATAATATTGAATGTAATTTTACGCAAAAAATAAGAATTAATTGTATTAGAATTTAAAAAATAAATAAATATAGTATTAGGAATAATTTTACTTTTAGTGAAATTTTATGCTTTAAAAATTCAGAAAATTAAATTATAAATTGTATTAATTTATGAGAATGTTTTATAATATTAATATTTTTGTTCCATATAAAATTTATTTTTGCTTATTACTTAGTTCTTATTATCATCAATATCGATATTACTATAAATTTTCTTTATGTTAGATTTATTATTACTTTATTTATATTAAAAGATATTTCAAACAAAAAGTAATAAATTATTTTTTTTATTCTTATAAAAAATTATTTGTAATGAAATCACCACAGTTCAGTAAAATGTGAATATTTTAAATAATTAATTATAAATACTTTGTTAAATACCATTAAACCTTTTCAAGCTCGAGAATGTACTTTGACTTTTACAATTATCTGTCAAGTTAATGATTTTTTAAGTTTTTTATAACTCTAATTCCATATTAGTTTTTTTGACGATTTTAATCTTTTTGTAATGTTAGTTGTCTGAAGCAAGAATAATTAAGGATCCACTGGGAATAAGATACGCCTTTCAATATCCCCATCCATTTTAACATTTGTTAGGTAATTAGTTTCGATTTTTAAGTATGGATTATTACTGTTAGAATACTCAAATGAGAAAATGAAAAATTGTATTTCCTGACGGATTCTTAATTGCAAGTAAAAATATTTTCAAATGAAATATGTCCTTCTATTTAGATACCAAAAATTTTTAATTGCATTTAAAGTTTTGAATTTAGCAATGAAATATTCTAGTCATAAAATATTTTTTTTTCTGTTTTATATAAAAAATATGATGTCTTAAAAATTGAAAAAAAGTTCTTAAGAATTCTATTTTGTTGTCTATATTATTAATGATGCTTATAAATTAATTTAAAAAGTTTTAAATTGGATTAACTGAAAAAAATCAATTTTCTGTTAAGCCTAAAATTATAACAGTGTTTTTCCCCCCCTTTTTTTTGCTATTCATTGAATTTTATTCAATTAGATACACTTATATAACGATACATTTAATAGAAAGAATAATGAAAAATTCTGCATTGTGAATAATTCCTTGATTTTTTTTGACATTCTACACCATCCCTTATGTACTTTTAGTACATAAGGTTTGATTCATTTGGTCCCTACATTTTAAAGACAGCTTTGGACGACTAGAAATATTCATAACCACAGTGTGAATTAATACCACGAACATTTGAACTGAACATAGAATTATTACTATTCAGCTGCTAGATTGGTTTATTATGACGTGTGTGATTAATCAAATAGGAATCAATAAATACTGATTCTGAAAATTGACGTAATTTGGAAATGATCACATGATTAATAACCAAATTAAAACAAATTTTTATGAATGTAATCTTTACTAAATTTAAAATTTACTTATATTTGTATTATTTTTATCAATGTTTTGTTATTTCTGGCACTTTAACTCTTTTAATACTACAAAAGACAGAGCTTATAACATCTTATGTAGTAGGGTACCCAATAAGTGTGATACTAATAGTTGAGTTCTCAAAATTTAGAAGTAGGAATCAAGCAAGAAAATGTAGTATCATTTTATTTGGTGGACATTGGGACTACGACGATTTTGCTTGGTACAGCCATCATTACTGTAATCGAATTTTTCTATTTGATCGGGTGTAGAACTCGCAACCTTCCGTTAACTCGAATAGTCTTTTCTAATAAAGTTATTGTTCTTGATTCCCAATACAAGGTTGGTTGGTTGGGTTTTGTGGCGGAAGAAGACAAGACAAGACCAAAAAAGACAAGGCAATATATATATATATATATATATAAAGTATGTTGGAAACATTCTTTCCAAAGACACTGATATGAAAATTGGATTCCTATGACGATTAATATGTAATATGGCTCTAAAAGACACATTCAATCTTTTTAGCAATACATTTTGTGATTATTGAATAATATGTGATTATTGAATAATATGTGAGGGAAATTGGAACTGAATTAGTTTAAACGTTGTAAAATACGCAAATTTTGCTTTATATTTCATTATGCTGCTAACGTAAGTAGGGTAAACAATCTTTTCATAGAATATATAGAATACGAGAATTATTAAAAGATGCGATATTTTGATAAAGTTTTATAGATCATACTGTTGAAGAACTGGGATCTAACATATTCCTGTTGACAAAGCATGAAAAATATATCAGAAGAAAGATTTTATAGGATGTTCAAATGATTTCATAACTTGCAAGACATCTAGCAAGCAAATACATTAAATATTGATTAAAGTGCCTTTTTGCTTTTGATCCGTAATATTTGGAATTTATTTGACGTTATATCATCGCTTAAGCGCTAGAAGAAAGAATCAAATTTACATCCTTTATAGTTGTTAAATTTGTAGCACAGATTATTAGATTAACGATTTTAACAATTCGTATGATTTTGAATTCTATAATAGTTACATATTTCATAACAACAACCTTATATATCAATACTTTTGATGTGTAACATTTTATTTTGATATGCTTTGGGATCAATATATATCATTTAAGTATTTCTAGTTTAACACAAAGAAAATTAGTAACTTTATTACAACTGATTATATTAATAATATACTTATAGTGTTATACTTATAATTAGTTTATTATAAACTTAAAAAAAATCAATTTTAGTTAAAAACCGATTAAATATAAGTCAGTTTGAAACAAATCTGCTTACAATATATTCGAAAATAATAATTTTATATTTGTTTTTATAACATTTGCAAATGCATTATTAACTTAATATTTATGTGGCCATGTGGTTTTCCTTTTTTTCTGACATTCATGTTTTAAAAAGCATGTAGTTTTACATAAATTATTTTGATAAAATTTTTATTATTGTATGATATTATTAATGACAGTTTGTAATAACGATTTTATATAAATGGTTATCAATAAATTGAGTTTCATAAAAAAATGTTTCTTAAATATAGTTCTTTATATAATTACCATATTAGTATAATTCCTTGATGTGTGTGTGTGGTCATTGGTTAGTGAATTACCTTATGATGGAGACTTAATTTATAATGAAAATCATTTATATCTGAATACAAAGTTTCTAATATTAAGAATTATTATTTATTAGTGAAAATTTTAAACATTTTCTCATTGATTTTAGAAAAAGCTTTTACAAATACTCGATTCATAATAAGCACTGCATTTGCTTATTAAGGCAATTTAGCATAATAATGTTTAAACATTTCTAAATATAGTAAAGCATTTCAAAAATATTTAAGCAACATTTTTAACCTATATATTATATTGAAAAAATGTTCATCGTTTATTTTCTAGAGGCATTCTTCAAACTAAAACGAATATTCTTTCTACAATTAAATTACATAATCAAAATAAAAAGAAACAAGTTTTCAAGAGTAACTACAACCTTAAAATTCCCATCTTTATTATCAGCAAAAACAAAAACTTGTTCCATTACAATTGAAACCACGGAAAATGTTATTTTTGTTATTGGAATAGTATTTGAAGGGTAAAAAACAAGATTCTCTAAATAACGGTTATCCTATTTCTTATTTATTTTTCTCGTCCAGTAATCGGAGGTAAAAGAATTAAGGAAGTAAATGTCATATATTACGGGTTTTCAAAGCGACTCGTTCACCCAAAACTTGTTACTGAGCCTCTAGCAGATATCTAACATAATTAAGCGGTGATAAATCCGGTTTCTGGGTTATTGAAGAATTCTACTGTTCCAGATAATTACATGACGCAATCATGTTTCATTCAAATGACTTGTTAAAGTCTGCACGATTTTTTTAAATGAATGTCTGTGTTTCTCAGAAGAGGATGGCCTAACTATTTGTCTCCTTACAAAGTATTCAAAAGAAACAATATGCAAATAAAAGAGCATTTTGTAACTCGATACTTTATAGTTTTATTGTTGTAGTACAAATTACATATCACGATAGATATTTAAATTTAAGAAAGACTTTAACTCGTGTCTCATGCTATAATTGAGATATTTTTCAACTGTCTAAAATGCAAAAATTTTATTAATATGATGTAAATATTCATTGGTTAGTTTTAAAGTTAATGTACCAAATAGAGCAAGTCCTGATGCCTTAATATCATGATTTCATATGAGAAAATTATGATATACACGTTTAAATAATTTCATAGTCATATTTTATTGATATGAGTTATTGCTTGACATTACACTCATGTAAAATATCATTGGATTTATTATCTTTTGAATGGGAAATTTAATTAATTGAAGAGTTGAATGTACTCGTTTCATGGCATTTCGTTTGAATAATTTTGCATTTGCTTCAATGAATTTATAGCTTATACTTGAGTTGCCACATGAAAACATGTACCGAGAATTCGGAAATCCCACCTAGTTATAAATTAAGGACCAAAAAAAATAATAAAAAAAATAGAAGCATAATATACATAATTTTTGTATATAGCATACGGATATATAGACAAAGCCGAAGAAATAAAAAAATAAATCATTTAGAACTGAAATTTCTATTTATACGCTTAATCGTAAAAAAATTAAAATTCCACTGCTTAACACATAAAAGTATACACATCACAAAATGATTTAATAAATAGCATCTCAATGAGGTGTTTTGCATGAGGTCTTATGAGTAGATTGATTGAAAACAAATCAAATACGATGTTTAATAATTAACGTCTTCATTAGGTATGAAGTTATCAAATATTGAAATAAAAATTATTTACATCAGCTTTATGATATATTTCCGTCTAGTGTTATATTGGAAAAAGCGAAAACGCATTCGCTGAATACGGCAAAAACAATATTTCTTTAAAAAAAATGAAAATATAGTTATTTCTTTAAAAAAAATTACGTTGTGGAAATAGAGACAACACATATCAGATGCTATATATATTTTTCTCTATTTAAATCGATAACACATAAATGGTGGTTTTAAGAAAACAGTACAGAAATTCATGCTTCATTTTTTTTTTGAACAGAGTTTAATCTTTCAAATTAATTACATTGTTGCATTGAGCGAAATTCGATCAAACATTCAAATCAACGTTAATTATGATTCAAATTGAAAATAAATACTGTAATCAAAATTTTAAAATGAAATATACTGTAATCACGATAAAGATAAACCTGATAAAAGTTAAACTTCATTCTGTATAGTCATTCTCAATGCGAATGCGGCTAAAAAAAATAAGGGTTTTATTTATATAGATTTTAAGAGTAAAGTCAAATGATGGGATTTAAAATACATTGCTCAAAAATTAAAAAAAATAACACATATGCTTCTAATAATCACATAAATATTTTAAAATGTTTTTAAAAAAATCATGTAATTAAAAATCATACAATTTAAAATTATTTAAGAAATGAGTTTTTATTTGAATATGTGAGCAAATTTTGATGTCATCGGTCAAAAACATTTTTTTGATCATTTGAAAGTATGAATAATATAGAAAAATTTATAATGCAAAGTATTTCATCATTTCATATATAAACAATACTTATCCGACAAAGTAATTTTTAAAAGTTATGAATCATAAATAATGTCTTTTTAGTAAACTTGCTTTTTAATTTTTTTAATTAAATGCATTTTAATTAAAAAGAACTGCAATAAAAATTAGGTTATTGATAAGTTTTATTCACAATTAACATATACTCGAAAATACAAATTTGATTTCTTGATAACGAGAGGTGTTATGGAGGCGAATGGTTTATTTCGTACTCTCAATATGATATTATTATTATAAGATTAAAAAATAAAAAAACTTGAATTTATATTCTGAATTAATAAGCAAAATGTTCAAATATAACTATCTGTTTCATATAAAGATACAAAGAAGTTAAATCTATTATCATCTGTGATCATGTAGATTCATAATTTGTCATTTACAGAAGTAAACCAAGCAACAATATTTTACCATTCATTTGACTTATATTTAAATGCTTGTAAGTAATTGATTAACACTTGTAAGCAATTAATCATTATAAGTACTGTTTCAAGATGCATTTATGCTTCTCCTAGCATTGGCATTCATTTCTTTAGCAGAAAAAAAGAGAAATACATTAATCTTGCGTGAAAACTCAGAAATGAGTTTCATTAAAATTCAATTCATGATTAGATCCAATTAGAGCGAGAGTGTGCTAATTGAATAAATT
Source organism: Latrodectus geometricus (assembly GCA_026290005.1). Taxonomy (NCBI): domain Eukaryota; kingdom Metazoa; phylum Arthropoda; class Arachnida; order Araneae; family Theridiidae; genus Latrodectus; species Latrodectus geometricus. The sequence continues at coordinate 145,948 of JAPDSC010138613.1, forward strand.
TCTTTCTGTGAGTAATTTCCTGAAGGTATAGGGTCGTATGTGACTTTATTATGGTGACATAAATGAAATACTAGAGCAATCATTGTTTATTTTCCTAATATTTTCCTATATATTTCGCAAAATTTAACAATACGAAGTTTTCAGCATTCAAATTGCAAAATGTGTATTATTTCTAAATTTCAACACTAACGTCTGAACTATATTGTGAAAAAACATTAAATTTAGTTATTTCAGTGACAAAATGAAATGTCATCTAGATTTGTAAATTTCCACATGTATATTTTAAATTCTAATCTTAAAAGAGAGAAAGAAATGTAATTTTTTAAATGAAAAATTTATTATACTTATTAAATTTTAATAGGAATATTATTTTAAAATTTATATTTAAATAAAAATTACGACAAAATGTAATTTCAGTTTGAATGAAAAAAAATAAGATATAAAAATACCCTCCATTTATAGGAAATTATAGTAATAAAAGTTAAGATGAATTGTTCTTGCTATATTATGAAATTAAAACAAAGATAACTTTCCTTTAAATTTATTCATTACAGAATTTTGTGCGTTTTCCATTTTTATTTTCTATCATTAAATTCTGTCTATTCATATATATATTTTCTACATTCATAAGATTTATTAGGCAGTAACGCATAACGTAAGTATTAAACAATAATGCATGAGTTTTATTTGGCAGCAGAAAAATCGAATTTTATTATAAAAAGAAAATCATAATAATGGTTAACTTTTGAGTTTCGTATTTTATGTAAAAACTACCATGTGACCTTTAAAATTAATTGGTAAATTAGTATTTTATGATCAAGTTATGGTCTAAGTAATATATTAATAAAAGAGTACTGATACCATAAATATTGATATTGTTCCTATAAATGTTCTATTAGAGAAGTAGCATTCTATTTTTCAGTATCAGTTGCTGAAATTTTTTAAATTTAGATTACAATGTCCTTGCAAATAATTTGTCTTGATTTTAAAACTTAAATTGTTAAAACATGCCCTTTTCGCTTATAATACTCTTCAATAAGGAATGTTAAAAGGTTTTATAAATACGAAAAGTGACATTAGCAACTTTATGGAATATTGTTTATGATTTTTCATTTAGTTTTAATAACTGCAAAATTGAATTTTGATTTTTTTATTTGACTTGAAATAAGTAGACGTATCTCAGAGTATTGATAAACAAAATTGCATAAGCAAGAATTTAGCTTGTATTTTGTGTTTGATATAGGTGTATGGATCCCATCTCATAAAACTCTATCCTGCTTCATGCAATAAAACTATTTGCGCAAAATTATAAAAATTTCGAAATTAAACTTAAATGTCTTTCTTTTCTAATAAACACATTTAACTTCAATGCTAATTTTTTTTAAAAGATTGGACAAATATTATGCACGTATTTTTCAGCTGATATAATAAGAATTGAGAGACTTATAAATTAAAATTTGTAGAGAATTATCTACTAAAATGTTAGTTGATGCAGATTTTATAGTATATTTTTTTAGTTAAGAAATTAAATCAATTAAACACATACTCTTTGTTTTTTTATATTAAAATGCTGAGTAACATTTTTTTTCTTTTGAATCTAACAGCTATCTTGCATTCCAATTGCTCGTATTTGTAATAGAACTTATTGGTGCGATGATGAAATCGAGATTTAACTCTGATAAAAATATTATTTTACAAAAAAATTGGAGAAGATAAATTAATTTTACAAGACAAAACTTACTTTAAGAAACGCAAATGTATGACAGGGACATTATTTTGAATTGTTACTCTAAAAGATGAGTTAAATAATTTGTCGATAGAATTAGTTTTAATTTGTAAAATTTAATATTATAAATATTTTTTTCAATAGGGTTTTATATTGAAATCTTAAAAAAATATGCATTAAATATCCCTTCAAAAATATTATGTATGAGAGTTAAGTATTGGCATATTTTAACTCCTTGTTTATTGAAAGTAATATTTAATTTTTTGGCATTTTTAAAATTCTTATGTAATGATTTAATCTCATTACTCCTTTGACTTACAATTGATGGCTCTCATTTCTAATTTATTTCTCTTGCAGTTTAACTGAAATACTTGTAATAGAAATCACAATAACAATTCCTTTTTTAACATCCTCTATCCCATTTTTTCATGAAAAATAATAATGATGAATACAAATACATACTGTATATTGAGTAGAATAATAAATTATATACTATTGGGTTGTTCGGAAAGTTATTTCGTTTTATATGAAAATGATAAAAGTATAGCGAATAAATATTTTATTGAATTGTATATTTTCAATTCTAGTCCAATACCTTTTACCATTTTTCTGGTCGTAGCACGCTTTCATACTCATAGAATGGTTGGTTTTCACTAGCAAAAGACTAATTCAGGTGGGAAAAACGAAATGACTTTCCGAACAACCCAATACATTATATAATAAAATTTATCTGAAATGCTTGATGTTGATGTAAGTAATTTTAAATTTTTTTTACATATTACTTTGAAAATTTTCAAATTTTATGATCTTTAATTTATAAAATATTCTAAAACTATTTAAAGTTGAATATAAAACATCTGTATAAAATAATCCGTTAAATAATTTGAAAATTTCCTAAGGATTATAAGTTTATCAAATAAATTAAAATTAAAAATGATTCTTGATTTATAAATGATTGGTAATAAACTTATTTCAATTGAATGATTTTATTTTAATCTAAATTGGTAGTAATTTTACCTAAGTAAATAATCAAACATTAATTTTATCTAAGTCTTCATCAATTTTATATATTATAATTAAATTGAGAGAATGTCTGATCAAAATGTTAAGCAAATGATGACACAAATGAAAACTATTTAATCATAACAAAAAACTGAAAATTCTGAATTTACAAATTAATGTTTTACGTATGAAAATTTTCTTTTAAAATTTTATGAAGATTTTTAAACTTTATTTTTCTTCTGAGAATGCTTAAGTCGAATTCAAAAGTGATTATTTCTCGAAATATCATTAATATCAGGCATAATTAGAAAACACAAATAATTCCTAATATTTTTTCTAATGTGATGGTAATGTATTATTATGTGGCAAATATTTCAACATTTAAATTAGGAATTCTATCATAATTAATTTTTTTTCTGTATTTTATCTATAATTGATTGTCTATGTCAGGATATAAGTCATATATTTCTTTATTTAACGAATTTACAATTCACTATTTAGATTACGATAAGCTATTTTATATATTGGTAAATTTATAACTTTTTCAGAAGATTTAATGCTTTAAAAATTATATATATTTACATAATATAATTTTATGAAAAGTTTTTATAATAACTTAAGATTTAAAAGGGAAAGAAAATAGGAAAAATAAAACAAACAATCTGACAATGTCAGTTAATACTTTGCACTTTGTTAGCTTTATTAATGACTACGAAGCTTTTACATAATTAGCATTTTAAGTTCATCAACTGCTATAAAGTGTGATTAAAATGTAATTATTGCTTCTATTAATTAAGTTTCATAGCTGGAATATTTTTCACTCACAACTTTCTATATAATCGCTTTTATTGATTTTTACTAAAGTTAAGACTTGAGTCATTTCTAGATCATCGAAAAACAGAATATGATAAATTCGAAACCACTTTTTACACATGATTGCTACATGTAATAGAGTTAAATCCTGTTGAAATGTAAATGCTACATCGTCACGGAAAAGACCTTCTACGGACAGTTTCAGTTTGAGCTCATTTTATCCTGGTTGTGTTTTTGGGAATTTATATTCTCCTTTATTATACAAATTCTGCCTGTACCGTTTGATGTTAAACTATTCCATATCATGATGGCCCTATCTGAGTGTTTCATTGTAAATCTATTGCACTCAGAATACATAATTCCTCCAAATCTTCGTCTTATGTGTTTTAGCTTATTATTATCAAGTAAGAATATTTTGAAGCAATCAGTTTAAATAATACTACCTTAAAATAATAAATAATAAATAATAATACCCGCAGTCTAACTAATAAAAATTTTATCCTTGTTAAACCTTTCTAATCTTTGTTTGAGAGATAACACAGATTTTTTTTCATAGTATTCTAGCTTTCTGATCAAATGGATTCGATCTACGTTCACAACAGTATTTGCACTAACCATCTTTCTTTTTGACATTTAAAGACGATTTTCTTTTGCCTCTTACGATCAATCTTTAGTTACTTCTGATTACTTTGCGACTGAGCTTCATTATATCTTTCGAAATATATGAAATGCCCCTTTCATTAAATTTTCATCAATATCTTTTATATATTCTTCTTAACAATTTTTATTAGTTAATAGCACTTTTTAAATCGGTTTCTTAGTTAATAGTGAAATCTTCGTGACACTTTGATGTTTTATCATACTTTGCTAGTTTTTTAAGTGAAAAATACAAACCATCCCAATGTATTAGCAGTAATTTATTGTGACAAATGTTCCTCTTTTAAATATAATAGATGTCATAAGAATTGAATCCTACTGTAAAGGAATTATTTCATTAAGATAATTTAATGTTATAACAAAATGAAACTTCATCTCTTGACGTTTAAAATCAAAGCCTGCATCCAAATAAATAAATAAATACTCCATATTAAACTAAAAAAAAAAATTGTTCGGAGTTTTCTTTATTACTCAAATTTAAAATTTCGACAGAATATTAAGCAAATTTTAGTTTATTGTGTATTTTTAATTCAATTACTTTGCCAAGAATGCATGATATGATAGTAATGTTTCAAGATATATTATAAATATCAAAATAAACTTTTTACAAAATAATTTCACAATTATAGCTATTATTGTGTATATGTACACACATATGAATACAAACACATATGCGTGTGCATATCTATAGAGAGAGAAGACGGAGCTGCAAATTTTGAAATTATTGGTATATAATCGAAATATTTATATTAGAAACTGATTGTTTTAGAGGATCGTTATTTTATAAAATATAGTAATGTGTGATTTAAAATCAAATGTAGAATTCTCAAAATCTTCGCTTATCTGAAACTGGATTTAAACTTTCAATACTTAAAAAATAAATCCTTTTGGGATAATGTTGTACATAAATTTCCAAAGGGTAAACTTTTGTTTAATTATTTAAGTATTATTTTTCATGCATATTTGTATTAGTTTGGGCTATTGGTCGTTAATGTTAATAGGTTTTATTTTAGAAGTTAAAATGATTTTACATGCTCATGTGCTCTGGTTTTTATTTAAGATTTATAATTTGTACGATACTATAAGAAAACAAAGTAAAAATAATTAAAAACAAAGAATTGATAATACAAGAAAAAATAAAAGGGAAACGTTTTTCTTTGTATTCTTTAAGCGTCCGAAATTGCATTTCGTTTTTTATTGCATCACTTAATCTTTTTTTAAATTAACTTCGTAAAAACTTGTTAGATCACGTCTTTCAATATCTATTTTTTTACAATCATGTATAATATATTAATACTTTGCAAAATTAATGAAATGTATGTAAAATGTTATGTTATGCTGTTAATTAATATAACAGTTTTCTTAAAATAAATGCCTCACCCATTTCCATTAATATTTCTTTCAACAAATTATGAAAATTTCTAAACTGAAATTATCATTTGAAAATCTATTTCTTTATTAGTATAGTAATTATAAACACTATTTATTCAAATTTTTTCAGTGAGAAAGTTAATGTATTAAAATTTAAGGAACTTTCTTGATAACACAGCATATATATTAGAGAAAAAGTTGATAAAAATTTCATAACTTTAAAAAATTTTGTTTTAAAATATAATTCAACTTAAAGTATATTATTTTAAAAAATAAAATTGCTTTATAGAAACTCTTAACTCAATAGGATATGTATCCACAATTGATTAATCTTAAATTAAAATCATAGTCTTAAAATCTGGAAGCTAAACATCATGTTAAAGATAAACAGAACAAACTGTTATTAGCAATGTGATAATAAAGCTTCTTTTTTATTTTTTCACCATGTGTATTCAAATATTAAATGAAGGAGACTAAAATTTTACAATAACGGTAAAATAATTTCTTAAGAAAAAAATTCTAAAATTGATTCAGTGTCTCATTTTTAATCGTTTCGTTTGAAATTATACTTTTTGTTGTGAGAATTTATGATCTTAATAAATAAATTAATACTAATTAATAATGAGAGAATGGATAAAAATGTGAAATATTAAAGTTTATAAACAAAATAAGTAAATCGAATTAGAATGACCACGTGAAAACGAAAGAAAATTATTTGTACAAATCTCTATCAATGATTTGAAATTTCTAATAATTAGGTGAAAAAAGAAAGTACATTTTACATGTCATTGTCAAGCATTTTTAAATGCAAATATAGAAATTTACAACAATTAAAAGCATAAGACATTGTCATTCGAAACTTTAAAAAGATTTGCATGTTGATCAAGATAAAATATGAAAAGAAATGAATGAATATGAATAGTTTAATCAAAAAGAAACCCGTGTTTTTGTTGTTAGAAGTGTTTCGTTTGAATTACTTTTAATTTTAAAATAGATAAACTAAATAAAAGATTTATTGACTGAACAAATTTTTGTAGTACATAATAAAATAAAATCTAGGTTTCCTAAAATAAAGTATAGTGGATATTTTTTTCGAGGCTTTCTATACTTATCATTCAACATTAAGTTAATAGTCCAAGTTGTCAAATTATAAAAAGCAGCATAATAGTTCATTGAAAATTAAATCACGATAAAAGAATTAAAAGGCATTTATACTTATAAACATTTTTTAAATAATATTTTCTCTCAGTCACTAACAAAAAGTGTTTAAAAAATAATTTAACAAAATTAATTTTAAACTTAAAAAGTTAACATAACAGAAAATGTTTGCAACAATAAAATCTTAAAATTATAATAATAAATCAAATGTACATTAATTGAAATGAAACTGAAGTCAACAAAGAATCACATGCAATTCAAAAGTTGGATTTTTTTTGTTCTTTTAATAATTACAGTAAATATAAAATGATTTTATCTTTATATTACTTTAATTATACATATAGTAATCCTGTATGGTGTTCTGAAATTTCACAAACTTATAAAACATTTTTCGTAAAAATTAATTTAATGCTCAATATTGGATCTACTCCATTTATAAACAATATATAAAAAGGGCGAGAACTTTGGTTGCTCTGAATATAAAATTCCTGTCACCGATAGAAACAGGAAGTAAACAGGAAGAACAGAACTATTTCGAAACACAGTGCCATCTATGAAGAGCATGAATAATTAAAATTTTCTTTATTTATCTCCATGAAGAAATTGAATGATTTGCTTCTCACTTCATTATACTTTTTTATTTTATAATTTAGGTATTCTTGTTTTATGATGAGTTTGCGAATGCATGAGACTTCCATAAACACATTTCAAATGTCTCCTCTCTCGAGTGAGTACCGGTTGTCATTTTAAATTTTTGCTTATTTTTGCATTCTTTCTACATTCTTACTTCCTCTTTTCCTATCACTGATCTATTGTTGTGCGAAAAATTAATTTTCTTATTTGTCTGGATTTTATTTTGATTGTTTTGATTTTTGTGCATTCTAAGATTTAAATTGTATCAGACATGTGTGTGTGATACAAACAAATCTAACAATTTTGGCATATTGTTTCGTAATTTATGTTGCTATATATTTTGAGATACAGTGGCCGAAGTATGTATATTTTGTTTTTGAGTATAAAATCCTTAATTTAAATTATTTTAAATTATTTTAAAGCAATAAAATAGAAATTTTCAGAAACTATATATGAAGTATAGCAGTTGTAATTATAAAGTATTTACTTAAAATTGTTATTTAAATTTAAGAAAATATAAAAAATTAATGGAAATTACGTATTATCCTACCAATCATATCTGAGAAAATATATGTGCTTTAATGATGTGATTTAGCACAATATAAATTGCAAATAAAGTTTTTATCTATTTGTTACAATGACGATATAAGTAAACTATTCTGCTTTTTCTTCATATTTTGAAAAAAAAAATTATTAAAATTTGCAAAATTCGAGTAAAAATTTTTATGGTGGAAAAGGTACATGCGATAATACGTAAGCAACAAGTAAACCAATGCAATTTAATATGACTAAAAATGTTAAATTTTAAATGAAAATTTTTATATTTTAAATAAATTTCTTGTGAATTTTTATTATCTGTAAAATAAATTAAGTTGGAATATAGTATTAAGAATTTTAATTTAAATATTTTGTGATGCTAATTTTATCTGGTGTAACGCAATTAATACAAATGTTATAAAACATATTTCATGCAGAAAACAAATCTAACGAGTGACTACGAATTTAAATAAATCATTAAAAAATTGTTTATATAGTTATTTGATTAAAATTAGAAGTATAGGTAAATAAGAGCATTTATGAAGGAAAATGAATTACATTTATATTACATTTATGCAGACATTTAAAAGCAATAAAAGTTAAAATAAAATGTTAACTTTTTTGGGAAATTTATATATTTGATATTCTTAAACATATCATTTGAACAATGCACGAAAACATTGTAATGATAATAGTATGTATGGTAACATGTTCATAAATTATCATTCAATTTATTATCTATTTTAAATTGATTGTTATTTAAAATAATTAAAAAAAATTAATTAATTAAAAAAATTGCTATTTGCAATTGATAAGTGTTCCATAAAAATAGTTGTTTTTTTAATTGGTTCATGCTTATAAAATTTTAATATTGATTAAAAATATTTCATAAAAAATATTAATTATATATATTTTAAATTGATTGTTATAATTAAAACAAATTGCTATTTGCAATTGAAAAGGGTTCCATAAAAATGGATTTTTTTTTTAATTGATTCATACTTTTAAAATTTTAATATTGATAAAAAATATTACATAAAAAATATTTTCCTGTATCCTGTTTTATGAAAAATTCTATATTAATTTAATTACTTTTTAAATTAAATATAACTTGATAAACTTTCGTAAAAATATAATTTTAAAAACAAATTAATAACATGAAAATTAAAAAAAAAATGTTTTATTTTTTTCTGATCTGGATTTTAGTTTTTTAGACAAACAAAAATTATATATATAATATATAATTTAGAAAAATTTATCAATTATTTTAGCGAAATGGATAAATATATGCGTTTTCTTTATGTATTTTGTTTTATAAAAATTCACTGACTGGTTCTTAAATTATAAGTAATTTGAAAATGCATTCCAAAATATGATTCAGTAAAGCTGAAGTCGTTTTAGTGCCATTATGACTTTAAAAATAAGAAGCAATTTAGTATTTTGAGATTCATTGCTTTTTTTTATTATAATTAAAACATGGCTCACTTTATATTTTTGATTATTTTTATTTTGGTGCTACAATTTACATCTTTTTATTTGTATACAAAGAACATAATGTTTTGATTTCCGTTTCTTCCATAACAGTTTGATTATAGTTGTAATTGATTATAAAATAAAATTGTTAGACTTTATGAAATATTGATTTATAGATTTTTTTTAATGAAATTAACGATTCCATTTTTATTTTTGCTGACTTACTTAAAAGAACAGATTTCCACTATAAAATTTTGAATTATTTCCTCAGCGTCATGTTTTAATTCCCTTAAGTTTCTCTAAAGTTTTTTACACAAAATGCTTCTGTAGCAGAAACAAATCATAATTTTGAATATTAACATTAGCTATTTTAACACTTTTTAACTAGCATGTTGTCTGTAGTCAATTGAAACATTGTGTTCTTCAGAACATAATTTCTGAGTATGTAATATGCTACAAAAATTTAATGATTGTGTTTTTGAAAAGAAAATTTTTCATCTAAATGTTCTTCTTTCATTGCAGAATGTTCCAAGAAATTGTAATTGCATCTTAGACAGCATTTGTTCGCTAACTCGAATCCTCCGAACAAAGCTTTATTTTCTGTTTTGTTCGTTCGGCTCGAGTTAGAATGCAAATCATAGCAGCAAGGAATCAAATGTTCCATAATTTGAATACCACTGTCCTTACAGAATATCTAGATTGGTAATGTAAAAAGTTTTAATATGTAGTATTTCATCAAAAATATCCAAAATTTTTATTTATTTTAAAAGTTCGCAGATTTTGAAAGTATGGATTACGAATTCCTCACTTCACTAATTGTTGGAAACTAATGATTCTAATATAGGTAAACAGATACTTGTGTATTTTACAATTTTTAGAACTGATATTTTCTAGTATAAAATTCCAGTATTTCTATCATAAATGATAATATTTATGGTATTAGCTATAACTTGCTATGTATATTTTTGTTCAAGGTTTTAATTTAACTTGTCGTGTTTTTTTATGCTGATACTCAACATATCTAATATTTAAATTTTATTATAATTATTTTTTTAAATTGTTACATATTATACAATAGTTTTTGTAGTGATAAGATAAAATTATGTTTAGCTTTAGCTTCAAGTATTCTATTTAAACACACCTTATTACAGTATTGAACAGATGCAGATGCAATGTGTAAAATACAATGTGAATTTCAAGAAAAAAAATCGTAAAATTTCTTAGAAAATCTTGTAAAAGTTTTATACACTTACAAAAACGGTCTAACATTATCTGGTAGTTCAGTGTGAATCACACTTTATCCATATAATTGATACAAATACATCACAATTTCCTGGATATGATTATAAAAGATTTTATATTTTTCCAAATTTATCCTATTTTATCTCTTATCTTATTATTTTGTCCAGTTACTTCATGCAAGGATTTAAAATATTTTTCCATTTTTGTTACTCAATGTAGTAAACTATTTATTTCATATTTTATAAAAAATTTAATTATTTTTTAAAGTTTTTTAGATATTGTAATTTTTTTAATCAAACTTTACCTATCAATCATTACTAATCAATCATGACTTTTGATAATTTGTTTATCATGATGAGTTTAAAACTTACTTTACTCATTTCATGCAATTTTTTCTATTTAAAATACAAATTAAAAGCACAATTTATTTAATATCGATTTAAAATGTTTTTTAAACTTTAATCATGATTATCATTTTAATGAATTAAGCGTACAATGAAATTTTTTTAATAACATATTTATTAATAAAGTTATATTTTAAATGCATTTCATTCTTATTTATCGAAATTTGACTTGAAATATAGTTTTTTCTTTTTAATTTTTTACATTTTACATTTTTAATATAAAAAAGCTTCAGATACTGAATTAACTATTGATCGTAAACATGCAGGATGAAAATGTATCATTGAATTATTATCAACAGCTTTATTAATGGTACAGCTCTTATTAATTTTCTTATTTTATAAAGCTTTAATTTTATTAAATCTCAGTATCAAAATAAAGATAAATATTGAGATTTTTAAATGTCTTAAACTAATAAATACTTTTATAATTTAAGTCATTCTCAATTATTATGAATTATATTAATAGGAAGTTTTATGTTGATTTATGTATTTTTTAGATTTCTTTAAAAATTATTTACAATTTTTCAGAAACATGTATTCTTTATTATTTGTCTTATTGTAAATTTATGTTCAATGAACATAAAAAAACTGCAAATAAAATTATTTATTCATGACTTGTTTTGCTTTCATTCTTTTATCTGCACATAACATAAAATTATGCATTTAAAGTGAAAGAGCATATCGAAATATATAAAATTAAATTATTAAATATAATAAATGAATGCACGTTTGGTACATACTATTGCTAATTTAAAGAAAAGTCCAAATTTGAAATAAACATTCAAGTGAATTTTTATTATAAATACATGCATGAATACAAAAAGTTTACATGCACATATAAAATATAGGAATTGTATTATAAATTAAACATAATAAATTATATTAGAACAAATTTTTAAAATATGCTGTTGAACTATGGCAAAAATGTTTGTTATGCATCCCACTTTATTTATTAATATTACTATTTATGACTAACAAAATTTGTAATTTATTATGAAGACCTATTTATTTCTATACTATTAATATACAAATTACTTTAATCCTTTATCCGATAAATATATAGTACTTAGAATTATATTAATTAACTTCAACTCAGCTAAGCAGACCCGTTATGATAAAATTTAAGACCGCATATTATGATAAAAAATTGAATATCACCCACAGATACTATTTTTTGATTTCAGATAAAAATTTACAAATCTATTAAAATGAAAAGTTTATATTTTCTGCAAAAGATATTTTTTAACCATTTATTAATTTACGATTTCTTAAAAATTAGACTTTAAGATGTCTTAAATACGTATACCAACTTTTATTTAAAGGTTGTACAGCGATAATTTTTTGTAATATATGATTACAGTGATCATATATAATAAATATTTGATCACTGTGTAATTTAATAACACAGTACTAATAAATATAATTGTAGTCACTTTCACTTATTAGCTTTTCACCAATAATGATTGTTTTCCTAATGAAGATATATATGTCTAAAAAGTAGATGAATAAATAGTTTTTATGAAACTGTATAAATGTAATTGCTTTTATAAAATAATATTGGTTTAATATAGTATTTTTGATTCCTTAAGCTGATTTTGTCATTAGTTGTGAAAAGATAATAAGTGAAAGTGACTACAATAATATTTCAGATAATCAGGAGAAAAATGTTTTCTTAGCTTGAGATAATTTCCAATATCCACAATTTTCAAACGTTAACATTTAGAATTTAATAGTCATGATACTATCATTGTGTACTTTAATATTTTTTGCATTAATGTGATCATGGTTTCAATCAGAACAATATGATTTTACTTATGATTTTTAGGGTATTGTTTCAGTCCGCAGAATTAGAATACGTCCTACAATCATTTACATTTACAACGAGAAAGAATTTTACACATTATTGTCTTAATCTTGAATATCATTTTAATTAGACCTTTGAAGATTGGCGGTGTGTGAGCAAATCTTTAAAGTTTTAATTAAATTAATTCTGATTAAAAATGTGACGCCAAATTTCAAAAGGAATATATTTTGTGATTCTAATTATGTTTTTTGACTATTTTGTAATAGTAGGATAACAAAGTAGTTATTGCTATATTAGGGAAAATTTCCTTAAACTTTTTTTAATTTTTTTATACGTGTGGATTTTTTTGTTTTTCGTATTATCAACTTTTATAAAAGGAATAAGACTAAAAATCATTTCAACTGGTATACATATTTATTTAATTTAATTCTTTAAATTTTCAATATCTTTTTGTCTTCAAAAGTTTTAAGGATTCGTATACTTTGATTCCAAAATTGTTCGAATTAAATTCAAATACTTTTAATAACTTAATTAAAAATTTCATTCAAAAAAACATTATTTATTTACTGTATTTGCTGAATTTTATACTCCTTATTTCAGTATTTTTCAACCATTATGGCCAATGAAAACCATGAAAATATAAAAATCGCTTAATATGATCAGAAATGCAGTTCTAGATACATTTATATTTTTTCCATTAAGTTCAAAGGTAACTAGATAGGTTGGATCAATGAAATGTTATCATTAACTCTTATGGATATTTTTGCAAATAAAAAAAGCTTTTGAAACGAAATTATATACTTAAAAGGTATATACTAAATATAATATAAACTAAAGTAATATCGGCCCTGTTTGCCACATTTCACGATTTAAAATCAATTTTGGAGGTAAACTGAAGTCATTTAAAATTAATTTTGGAGGTTAACTTATGGCGAAAAGGCATTTGCTTAGCAAACACTCGAGTTAGACGTTCTGGAAGGCATTTATATATATTTTTCATATATATATATATAAGACTTCATATATATAAGAATTATTTAAATCTACCACTTTGAAACATTCTGCTGTTCTTTCTTTTGCCGGTTCTTTACCATATAGATAGCATTTAATTTCGATCTGGTTGTCCAAATAACTATTTTGGAGGAGATAAAGATTGATCTTTATCAGTATTGCATTTTCTCATGGTGTTTAAGAATGTCTTTGGGTGATTTTTTTTAAAACTATTCAACACAGTCAGGGGTAGCTCTCGTACTTTGTCATATATAACATAAAACTAGCATCATACCTTTTATTTAAATTTAAAATACGTCATATATTACTACTGTGATTAAGGAGGTGATATATTCTAACGATAATCACTATACACTTTTAGTGGTGGAAATATTTTAAACAGAAAGTCTAAAAAATTTTAGCAACATGTGCATGACGTATCATTAACGAATATTTATTGATTTATACATATTTATGAGATATAGTGGAAAATTGCTTAAGGAGCATAATTCGTTCTAGAATCATATTCGTAAAGCGAAACACTTGTTATAAGAAACAGTCTTTCTTATAAAAAAAATATAAATTACAATAAGGCGTTCCATGCAGAAAAAATAAATGTTAATTTTTATTTAAAGAAAAATGTTTTATATCATTAAGGAGAGAGAATTGTCTTCATTTGTACTTCCATCGCTTAATAGAACCACCTGGAATACAAACTATTTATGACAAATATCTTATTTTTTACTAGAAAGTCTCCAGAGTCATATTTGTTTTTGTCGATGCTTCAAAAATTGGCGAAAATGCGAAACAGCATTAACATTAAATGATTGTATAGCGCGAATAGCAACTTCTTTATTAGGGTGGTGTTTCTCAATGTAAAATAAAAGTTTATCATGCTTTTAGCATTTCTATTATTTCGCCAGAAGACTGTTGCTTTCCTTCTCTGACAAACGTTCCTTTAAAACTAACTGTAAAACACAATTCAACTGCATAAGTGTTTCGGTAATCAGCTTTTGTTTATGCTCTCCTATATCATTGTTATTCACCTCTAATACCATGATAGTGGCCAAATACAATCTTGTTGACTGCAGGTTCTCGAACTCCTTAAAGTCACATTTGGCTACACTCTCTGGATAAAGCTTCCAAAATGTAGCAAGAGTTCTCTTGGTAACCTCTTCAAACACCTTGTCGATCATTTAGAGGCAAGCAAAGACATGAAAGTGATTCTCTGAGAGTGAAGTTGAGTTATTCATTCACCTGAAAACTATACTTGAAGAGTGTTTTAGTATACAGCTTCTTAAATTCAGAAATAGCTTTCGGTCCCTGGGCTGGAGTAACAAAGTAGTGTGCGGAGCTAACTAAATCTTGATTAACTTAAAATCTTCAAAGAGGTGGTCATCTTGGTCTGGAGGGTGAGGAGGAGCGTTATCCATTACATGCAAGACATGGATTGGCAGATTTATCTCAATAAAATATTTTTCACAGAAAGATCAAAATCTTCATTAATCTACTTAGTAAAAAGTTCACATACTACCCTAGCATTCCTGTTGAACCTCAATATCACACTTAGCCTGCTGTTCTGGATTTTGCATTGACTGAATGTGGAGATCCTGAATGGTTAACAAGAATTGCAAATTAATTGACACAAAATAGCAGCATGAGACCACATTTCATAGGTTAGAGGCCGGGCAACAATTCTCTGCTGTTATATATGTACGCTTTGGAATTTTTTTTCCGTCAGAATTATGTCAAGTAACCTTCAGAACTTATGAGCTTCTTGAAAGTGCCGTTGAATTTCCCTTCTGCTATGTGTTCTTTATGTTTTGTGTCCCTTCTGCTTTGTTACTTTACAATGTCTCATAGCTCTGTGGATGCAGGCTCTCTTCTTGAACTTTTCAAACCACCTATGAGTATGTTTAAATACTTTTTCCTCCGGCACTGTGATCCGGGTCTCTTAACGAGATCATCGAAAATCATTTTCACTTCATCACAAACGATGTTCTCGGTAATAGTGTCAACTTATAATTGCTTTTCATTTGTTTATATGAGAAGCAATCTTTCAACATCATCAAGAATACATAACTTTTGCATAGATATTCTTGTTGCTCCCTGTGAATATACTTAACTCTCTTGTTTTTGAGGAGTGTGCAAATCATTGATGTAGACCGATTGCATGTACTTACTATATTAGCCACGCTTATACCTCGTTCTTACTTTTTATTATTTGATGTTTCATCTATAATGTTATTTTTAAACTCTATGGTTGCTTTCTTGTGACTTTTTCTTTGGAGAATTCTTGCACGGGCTTATTAAACTTTTCACACAAAAAAATTATAAACCTATTTCCTGATTATCTTTTTAACAATTAAATCAATTAATTTTTACATATAACACAATATAATATAAGTTTGAGAAAATGTGTTATCACAAACGACACTATATCACTACTGTTGAGCATAAATTGATGTAACTCTCGTTCAATCCTGGACTTTCCTCTCCTCAACACTCGTTATACTAAATGTCACTCTTTTACAATTTATATTGTTCATTATACTAATTAATTACTTTAAGAGGTATTCATCGCGCAAGGTTCTTCTGTTTATCCATATTGAATGGGGTATTTAATATTTTTAAGCACGCTTGAAGAAATGAAAAGAACTCCGGGTTAATACCGGTCAAAAATGAAATGGAAGTAAGCAAAAAAAAAATTTTTTTTAACTTAGAATGTGCTAGTTATTTATATATTATAGGTACGCAATACGTTTTTAAAAATTGAATATGAAAAAAAGCACCATGTCGATAAGATTTTTTTATGGTGGTTTATGGAATTCAAGGATACTTGTTGTTTGTACAAAAGGCATAGAGTTTGTTCGATTATCACCTGGAAGTTATCATGTCACCGGTTGTAACACATGCTAAACATTTGTAAGGGATAAACATGTAAAATCATTTATTTTATTCCTTAAATTATGAAGATGACATACTTCCGTCAAGTATTATCAATATATGAATATAGAATCCAGCCAAATTAATATTGAATTTACCCATGTGTATATGAGTATTAAATTGTGTTTGTTGAGCATTTAATAATAATTTATTTATTTATTTATTAAATTTACACATATTTGCTTAAAAAAAACAATAAACATAATTTAATCAGTGGAAATAGAAAAAAGTAGCAAAAACAAAACAAATTACGTTTTAATCATGAAATTATATTTCGTAAACAACTCAATTATTGGTTCACTTTTAAACTACATAACAATAATGAAAATATGTGATTATTTACTTCATCGTTTACGAACGGATCATTATTATTAAAACTGAAATTATGAATAAAACATTAAAGTTTGTTTTCAGAGTCCACATTTGTGGCATGCGCAAGCCTCTGGCTCTTTCAGGTGTATGACCATCGTTCCTTGCTGCCCAAAGATTCTCTTTCCGTCTTGTGTGAAACAATCTGTCAACAAAATCTCCCTAGGACGCATCCATGTTTCCCTGCAACAATGGCAGTCCTAGAAAAAAGGAAACAGGAAAATAACATTTCGATAAATTCCAATATTTTATATGATTTTAGCTTTCATTTCAGGTTTACGTCAACGAAGTTTTCTCAAAGGTAATTTAATGGTTAATGCAATTCACTATCTTGGAAACTATGGTGATTAATCTCAGTAAGATTTAAGTTTTTGACACTTATTTAAATGATTAATATAATAAGGTTTATCTGTGGAAATATTCAAATAGTTGATTTGGTTTGTTTCTTTAAACTTTTATTTAATCAATAAAGCTTATTCAATTTAAATTATGGTATGGAGATTCTCGATCAGAGTTTTCATCAATGAACTTTAAAAAATCCTTTTTCTTCCAGAAAAGTGACTAACGAAATATCCTAAAATAATATAAAATTTTTATTTATTACTTTTAATTAATTAAATTTTTGAACTTACAATTAATTTAATTTTTAATGCTTTTAACAATCACCTCTCAATAAATAGATTTCTATGACTAATTAATTTTTTAGCCAAATTTAATAGTTTCTATTTTGCCAATTTTATGCACCGGTTTCTTTTAGTTATATTACGCATTAATTTTCTACAATCACTTTTGATGCTTCAATATTTTTAATATTATGTTAATTGAAAGAAAAATATTCTAATTCTTAATTTAATGTGTATGCATTATGTTGTTCAAACGTCAAACTAATTAATTGTTTCCATCCAAAAGCGAAATATCTCTCATTCATAAAATTAGAAATTTCTGTATTTCACTTAAATAGAATTAACGTCGAGGTTCAGTAAGAACAATTTAAGAATACCAGATAAGGAAATAAATCGGATCAAAGTATGCGGAAGAAAAAAACATTGTGAACATGATCAACTTAAAAACCTATTTTTACTTATAAGTTCTAGAAAAGAATTCTGCTTTTTTAATAGCCCACAAGTTAAATCCAATTTCGATGATATTTAAGGATCTCAATATTATAGTATGATAAGATCGAGATTAATTAAATATCATCAACATTCAATTTTTTTTAACTGATAGTAATCAAATGTTTTTTTAGTATCTTTACTATCTTTTAAATATGTTATTTATTTATGATAATACTTCTGAAGTTAGTTCATATGTCGACTAATATCTTTACTTGTATAATTCTTGTTTGATTATTTTCTGTTTTGAGAAAATTAAGAAGTTTCCTTACACTCACATAAATTCCCAATGAACTATAACTTATACTGTATTTTCATTTGCTATGATTCTACATTACACGTAAGGACACGTGTTATTAACATTTATAGTTCGTTAAGTCCTAATATATATATATATATATATATATATATATATATTATTTTAAATTATGACATATGAATGTTAATTACTTCGAAAATTAGAGTTTGCGAGGATTTGTTTGCCATTTTACAAAAATAAATTAAATTGAGGAGAGAGATTTCCAAGAAATTAAAAGGAAATTTCTTTTTGAATCATCTATTGGCATAGTGACTTATAAAATAGTTTGTTAATATTTTTTAAATTAGTCCGCATATAAGATTATTATAAAATTTTTATAAAAAGTTATTTTGATATTACTTATTGGACTTTTGACAATTCTGCAAGTGGAAAACTTTATGACAAACTAGGAATCATATTTTTTTTATTAAATATTTAAATTACCGTGTTTTTATGCATTATATTGAAGACAGTTTCAATTCACAAACTTAAGTTTATACATTATTTTTTATTAAGGAAGATAAATACTCAAATTTATTGAAATTCATAAAAGTAGAATAAAATCAAACCTATTTATGGTATTTTTCAGTATAGCTTGAAAGGCTGAATTATTCTAGAAATGCATCTACAGAGGTATAAGCCTTATATCTAACTCTAACTTCTGAAAGAAGCAAATACGACAATATATCTAAGGAAACAGGGAAATATTTCAAAGTCGATAGTAATTTTGATGTAGATAAAAAACTATCATTCATAGATTTTCATTTTTTAAAGAAGCATTCTTTATTTGTTTCTTTCAGAGATATTAAAGTATTTTAATAAAAATTCTTCTTAACTGAAATTTCTTTATAAAACATTTTTTACCATTACATAATTATTTAAACACGTTTTTTATATTTCAGTAACAAGATAGATACATTACTTTTAGGAATCCTGATGGTGTAACCACGCTGGGTTGGATCTGTGACGTGCAGGTGCCTTCGCATTTGGTGACACCAATGTTGCCCTCACACATTCTGATCACGTTTCCAAGTTCATCATATTCTTCTTTGGTTACTTGGATCGTGGATGGTAAAGTTTCGCAGGCGTCTTTCATGACCGCCACAACCTCTGCCAACTCCACTTCCCTCTGCTGCTCCTTACAACTCATAGCGTACAACAGAAAGAAAAGGATCCAGGTTGAAAAGAGGTGATTCATAAGGCTGGAACTCATCTGGAGAAACAGTGGATGATTAATGTTTTTAAGCATAGAATCATAAGCAATGATTTTACTGAGTTAAGTTGCTCATTGATTTAAATAGTTAAACAGATGAGATAATTAATCAAGTTTTTCGGCAGATGGTATATCATTATGTGAGATCTAAATTCATTGTTCTGAGAGCAAGTTAGTCTCAAGAACCCATATTTTTTCAACGATAATTGTCATTAATTATGGAATGGATTCTTGAACGTAATATTTTAATTTCATAATCGATTTTTAATTTGTCATTATTAATTCTCCTTATTCCAATCATGTTCGGTTAATTAATGCTCCTTTTTTGTTTGGAATTTCAAAACCAGATAGATGCTGTAAGTTATTCCAGGAATAATTTGAATAAGTGATATAAATTTGTAAAATAAATTTTTTCAATAAAGAAAAAAATTCCATAAAAAATTATAAATAATTTTGTTTTTGTCATAAACAAAAGTCTTGTAAAGAACATTCTTTTTTGAGGAATCACTGGATGGGAAGAATAAGACATCCAGTAAGTAAAATTTATAATAATACCAATTCAGAAATAACTTTAATAACAAAATTGGTCCGCTAAAGATTACACAGTTACTCTGAACAAATGTATGTATATTATGTTGAAAAAAGGACTAAAATTATTATAGAGTTTTAAATTTTTCTATAATGCACCACACAATAGCGTTTTACATATAGCTCATCATCTAATATTTATTTCACTTAAAGTTTATTAATATTTTCCGAACAACTATTAGAAACTTCTATTGTTCTTCATTTCGTAATAGCAAGCAGTTTTAATTTTCTTATTTTTTGTGAATAAAAGACTATAAAATGCTAGAAAATAGAAAATTGTGATGTCTGTATTCTCTTTCTCTAAAGAGTTGAGAATAGATTATTAAAGACTAATCAATGCTGATAAGAATGGAGTACAGAAATAATTTTTCAAGATAAAATTAATCATATTTCGCTTTTACTCATTGTATTCATCTGAAGTTTTTCCCTTTTTTCGGCAACCATAATCGTTGTTTAATAATAAAAATCTATCATTGACCGTAATATTGAAAAACACCAATGATCGCTTTGCTCTTCTAAGTCACACGTCCGAGATTCAATATTCAGGTTGAGAAGGTCAACTTAGTCTTTCATGTTTTCAATGGGTTGATACAACTGAGTACCAAGCATGCTTGGGAACTAAACACTGGGGGTTTCACATTAGGCTGATCACCTGATCGGAACCTAAGTCTCTGGGTCCTTGGTCACGAAAAGCAGATATGGGCTCTCTGGGCTTTGACTCAACGAGGCCGTCGTACCACTGAGTTTAGTTTAATTCATTTCTTTGATAACCATCCTATTGAAAAAAATATTTTTTTTTACTCACCAACTTGTTAAATTTTAATAGATGAAAATCAATATGTTAAGAGTTATTTAGCTAAAATGTCAATGAAAGCCCTTTATTCCTTCAGTGAGTTGAGAAAACTGAGTACCAAGAATGCTTGGGAATTAAACACTGGGGGTTTTGCATTAGGCTGTTCACCTGATCGGAACCTAAGTCCCAGGATCTTTGGACACGAAAAGCAGATATGGGTACTCTAGGCTTTGGCCTCACGAGGCCGTCGTACCACTGAGTTTAGTTTAATTCATTTCATACTTTGATAGCCATCCTATTGAAAAAAAAATTTTATTTTCTTTACACACCAACTTGTTACATTTTAGTGGGTGACGATCAATATGTTAAGAGTTGTTTAGTTAAAATGTCAATGCAAGGAAATTTATGATTTTAATTATTAAGTTATTTAAATTACAGAATCAAAATTATGATTCTGATTTCATTCAAGAACTACAACAGCTAATGATGAAAATTTAAGCTGAATTGAATCCATGATTTTGAGTTTTTACGTGTCATTCGCATTAATTTGCAACATTTTCAAATTATATGAGACCATAATTATTTTCAATAACATAAGACATTGATAACTTTTTTAATTATTAAATATACTTTCAAAGCTAATATTTTTCTACTGCTTATCAAAGATTTCGAATTGAATAAAATTTGACAGGTATTTATGAAAGTAATAAAAATCATTAACAATATGATGATTATCATTATGTAAATATAATTTTGTATTCTAAAGAATTTTAACAGTAGTTGTTTATTAATGCATTTCAATAGATTTATATTTATTAAGCATTCTCAATGTCTAATAAATAACTGCTTGGAAAGAATTTTTAAACTTACATGTAACAGTTATAAAAACAAATAATTTAATATTATGAAGCGATGTCTTATGACTTTATTTTGCTCTTTGAATATTTTGTAACAATCTTTCGTTAAATTATTTTTATTGAAAAAATAAAAATTCATATGGATATAAATTCATATGGATAAAAAATTCATATGGATTAAAATGATGAAAAGGAATGAAAAATATAAAAAAATAGAGAAAATGTTTCCATATAAGATAATTATGAGAGGTTAAAAATTATATGTAAATAATTAAAAATATTCAATATTTTTAATTATTTACATATAATTTATATATATATATATATATATATATATATATATATATATATATCATGAAACATTGAAAGACTTATAAAAACTCTTCAATGTTTAATGATTTCGATTGAAATACTGATGGGCTTATCAAAAATAAATTTTAAATATATATTTTCTTTTATTTTTGAACATATTAATACATTTTTGCAACAAAATGAGAACTTTTTAAAATTTTATTTTAAATAAAAAACTGATAATTTTATAGCAAACAGAAAAGAAATATATATTGTATAATAGTTAATGATGAAATCAAAGGAAATAAAAAAGTTTATGTTTTTTAAAAATATAGTTATGTGAACAAAGGATATTAAAATACTTAAAGTTAAAACATATATTATAGAACATAAGCAATATAAATAATATAAATAAAAACGATTAATTATCAACATTATAAATAAAAATAGTTATAAATAATTTAGTAATAATTTATAACTCGAAAGTTACTTATGCATTCATTTAATTATAAAAATAACTAGTTTACCACATTTAAAATTCAAATATTATGATAAATATAAAAGAATGTTCAAATTTATCTGTATAAGTAAAGAACATTTGAACGTCAACAATTACAACTTGCTATCATAACATAGAATATTAATATTTTTCATATCGCACCCAAATAATTGACATATGGTACAAAAAACGATTGTGATAAACGTATGATTCCTGGTAAAGTAACATATGTATTTATACTAAAAATGTTTAACATATTTAAATTATATGCTACAATTTAAATAATAAATTGATTGATTTAGATTAAATAAATAATTGAGCAATTTAATAAAACATATTTTTAAATTACCTTTTAAAATCAAGGATATAAAATAAAGCGATAATATGAAATTTATTTCTATTAGAAAATTGAGAGACCTTACCTTTGAATAAATGGAATAAATTTTATATTAATTTGAAAATCAACAAGTACCAAGTAGCCACAGCTATGACCCTTCTTAAAAAGCAACTGAATCGTTTCTTAACAGTACCGTTTGTGTCCACCTCACGCCACACCAAGATTAAGGCAGTGACCAATAATGGTTTTTGTACCGAAGCAGTGGAAAATCTTATCACAGCTGGAAGTTTGAAAAGAACTCAACCCCTGCTGTCATTATTGGATTAAAGTTATGTGTTTTCTACTTAAATACCCTTTTTCTTTCAGTTTGTTTATAATGCATTTACTCTGCCTAACTTTACTAACTTTAACTGTAGTCCTTTTTAAAATTCTATTTTTTAGGCCTAGGATTTTATTTGAGTGCCGTAGTAATTTTAATAGAAAATTATATTGGTTTTTATCACTTTGATTTTAAACCGGTAAATATTTATCATTATTGTATCGAAAGGTTTTAACTTCGAATTTAAAATTCAGTGTATTATTTAAAAAAGAAAATCAACTAAGTGAATATACAGTTTTAAAATCAAAACTTTAATTCAAAGACAATTGAGATGATGATGATTTAAACTGTAAGTATCTAAGCAGTTTCCACGTATTTGTTATTAATATTAATAAAAATATGCCTGTAATTAAAAACATGTGTCACATAAAACATTTCATTTAAATCATACCTCTGTAGAACAGGTAAAAGATAAAGAAGAAACAAGCATAAGAAACTGCTTCTTAACAAAACATTTATTCCTAATATCTAAAGATGCCGTACAATTTATTTCAACTGATATTTTCAGTTGAATTTATTAAGAGTTTTGTAAATTATATTTCTTCCAATTTTTTTTTTGCTGCCCACTACTTTAGCCTACATCATTCATTTTAAAGTAACTTACTGAAAAATTGAAAGTTTGCTTCATTTTATTAATTTTATTCGAATTTCTTATATAACAATAAAGAACAATAAAATTTTTTATCTGATATGTAAAAATGAATTCATTTAATAATGTTTTCAGTTTTGAATTTTCAAAATATTAAATTTTCAGTTAAATACTAAATTTTCAATAAAACTTAAATTTTTACACTATAAATAATTTCCATTTCAGTTTTAAAATTGCGTAGTATACAGCCGAAAAGTCTAAGACTGTTGAAAGGCAATATTTCATAAGTTACTTTCCTGGAGGATTTTTTAAAGCTAGTGGCCCAATTTATGTGTTTCAAAGGAGGAAACCCGAAAAACTCTGAGGCACTCACATCAAAACATGTACGTGTAAAAGAACAACACAACACCCATTGTTCAAAGTGGTTGGGATGGAAACCGGGATCTCTTGGGCAATAAAAGCGATGTCTACCATTAGGCTACATTGAATTCAATTATTTCTAATATTTATCAATATTCATGAATAATTATTATCTTTTAACAAAACGCATTTATTTAAAATATTGATTTGCAAACTAAAATTTTAAATTTTGATAAGAAAATTTGTCTTATTTTCTTATTAAAGCTTTTATTGATAAATTGATGTAAGGAATCATGTTTGTAATATTTGTGCTAAATTCTCATTTTTTGTATACATAAATATATCTTAATGAGGCATTTTTATAGGTTTAACTAGGTTTTTTGTAAAAAATATTACCATATAAATGTTACAAGGAGCTTAATTTTGAAAATACTATGAAATGAAGAATGTTACTTTTTACATGAACATCTAAACGTTTTTACTTATGAACATCAAAAAGGTTATTATAGAGAATTTATTCATGAAACCTCAATACCAACATATTGGAGTGTTTTTTGTTTTATAATGCTTCCATATTTTATTCATTGTTTTGTCTGTCGTAAATAATTTGAGAATCAAAAATTTTCTGAATTAGTCATGTATATATAACAAATAGTTAAGTTTCTGATATATCAAATTATATCTTCAGCTTCCGAAGAATGTATTTCAATAACATAAAATTAAGGTATTTTATGACAGTCTGCAAATTTAACAAGGAATTTCCGTTTCCTTTAATGGAGAAACAAAATTGAGAAAAAATAAGCTCCATTCTCGTTTATACTATAAAAGAAATAGAATAAAGAAACGTTTATTATTCTTACATTTCTATATATAAAATCAGAAATCCCTGAGGAAGAAGTGAAAAAACTGAATCATTTAGAAAACCTACTTAATTTTATGTCAAATTATAATTTTAGATGATGTTTATGGATTTGAATAATTTTTCTTATCCTGAGACATTGCAAATAATACTTAAAACTTTTTGTAGCATTCCATCCGCAAGTTGAATAAATCTTCATCGTTAGCTAATTTCTTAAGAATCTTCTTCGTGAGTTATTTTCATAAATTTTCTTGAAATTTTTTAAAGAATATTTAAGTCTTTTATGTAGAAACCACAAATTATCCTAGAAAATTACAACCATATTCTTTGAATATATGAAAAAAAGAATTATTTCAATAAGTATTTTTGTGTGTAAAAATATAGTTATTAAGATTATTTCACATATAAGATAATCTGAAAATACAACAAATATAATTTACTATACAAACACATATTTTTGCTGAATTTTTGAACTTAGAAAATTCAATAACAAGATAAAAGTGTCTATTATTATATGAAAGTTGGTTGATTTTATTAATAAAAGTTTAAAAAAAAATTGCAATCTATGTATAAAGTATAATATGATATTTTATTTTGGAATCAAATTTGTGAAACAATGATTATTTTTGAATAGATGTTTATAGATTTTAGTGTTAAAATATTCCTTGAAGTAATAAATATATTATTATTCAGGATATTGAGTAAAAATAACCTCCATTCTTCGTTCTTAAAGTAATAAACAATATTTCGCAATAATTAAAGTAAGAGATGTGTTACGTGTAATTTCAATGAACATGTAAGTATTTATTAAAACAACACATTTTAATTTTACATTGATAAATTTTTAATGAATCTTATTTTTATATTGCAAAAATGTATACTTCACTTTTTAACAAAATTAGTTTAAATATTTTCATTTAAAATTTGTTGTAAGAGGTTTAATAGGAGTTAATTCATGAAACAATTGTGCTTCATTTTTGTTAAAATTCAAAAATAGTTTATTAAAGGAATTAGATATATCTGTAGTCTGTTTTTACGTTTCGTTAGTTTTAATTATATATATAAAACTTAACATTTCTCATGCATACCTTAAATGAAAATTGTAAAAGTCTTTCATAAATGTGATATTTTTAGAAATAATTTAGCCGTGAAATTTTTAAAATTATACATTATGTATTATTTGTACTTTGAATTTATTTCTGTTGATAGTATTGATAATTAAATCGAAAAAAGCATAGGTAGTAGAATAGTAAAAGTATAGATAATTAAATAGAATAAAGAAGAAACAAATAATAATTAAATTATTAAACTTATTTAATTATTTCATTAAAAAATGTTAACTGTCGTACCAAATTCAAGTTTCTATTAATACTCTTTAAGAGATTAAATTTCCTTGTTTCAATTTTAAATTGAAATATGCAAAATAAAAACATTTCGATTAAGACTCTCAGGTTTTTGCTGTGATTTAAATCATTTATGGAGGGTGCTGTGATTCTGAAGTCCTCTCGGCATGGAACTTTGATGCGATTCGAGAAAGCCATTATTCTTTGAGCTACTAAAATGGTTTTGAAATTGAGAAACGCCAGGGAGTCCGAAAAATAAAAAACACTGCAAACAAAAACAGGAACAGCAACACCACTTGAGACTGCAGTTGGGGGAGATTAGAGCTTTTCTCCATTTTATGAGGGAAACAACTTACGAATTTCTCCTTCACTAAGTTCAAAATTTTAAAATTTTCCGGATAAAATTCAGTAAAAGGTAAATTATAATTTATATTTGATTATTTTCTTCTTGTTAATTCATATTGTGTTTTTAAAATGTTTTAAATTACTAACATGCTAAACCATCTAACAAAGAAAAATCTGATGCACTGAAATATTAGAAATTTATTATATCATAAAAATTCTCAATGTTAATTTTTATTTAAATTATTAAATAAATTACTTTCAAATAATTAATAAAATATTGTTAGAGAATGAATTTTTAGAATATCAGTGGTGACTTCAAAACACAATTTACTATTTACATTTAAAAGTTCTTGATTTAACAATTTAACAACTGTTTAATTAAGTTCACTGTTATAAACATTATTCTTTCTGATGATATACATATTCAATTTACATGAAATAAATGTAAAATATTAAAGACAATCACTTCTTATTAATTGAGTTTTATAGGGTTTTTAAAATTATACATCGAAACTTTTGCTTCACTTTTTTATACATATAAATGTGATAAAATGATATAAGAAATTTGTGTTTTATCTTATGAACTTATAGTAAAATTGATTATTGATATTTGTGCATTTAGTTACTTTACATAAAAGGGATATTTATATGTCATATAGAAAAAGTAGATGGAATTTGTTGTAATTGCATTCATTTAACTTTAACTTGTTGATAGTTATTTTTAAGGAAATTTAATTTTTTCATTTATAATTAAGTTGTAAATATACTTAAGCAGTTCATCGGATGAAATTATAATCTTATATGCTAAAGAAAACAACACGTTTCTGAAAATTGCTTATCAATAAAGCTTTTAGAAAAGATTTCATTATATTTGTTATTTAATAAGGATTTAATAGAAAATTCGTGAGTTTTTTTTATTTTTGATTACTAATTAGATACAGTAACATTACATGAGTGAATTTAAATTCAAAATAATTGAAAAATTTCATCGTTTTAAATTTTATTCAGAGTAAAAACAAAATGATAGAATATTGTTATACAGATGAATTATACTGCCAAGATATCAAAGGATTTTCAACAATTGTTTGCAATATATCGGAATAAAAGGTAACTTGGTATAATTAAAATACGAGAATGTATAAAATTTTAAAAGTATAATTAGATATAAATTTAATTTTTACGTGTCCACTTCCTTCAGAAAATTTTAATCTAACTATAATTAAAAAGCCTATTTTATTAAATTTTCCATTCAAATTTTATTTAATTAAACGTTACATCGTTGTAATTTCAATAAAATTTATCTCTCTCTATAATAGCCTACATGGTATTTATTTAAATATATAGTTTTAAGACTCGATTCTATAGATTTCCAAATCAGAAGAATAACATTGCTTATTCTTTAAAATTGGTCATAAATGTCACATGCTCATGAAAAAATTATACAAATTATTTATAGTAGTTTTGTTACTCTGTGTAAATAATATTAATTCAACATTAAAATTATAAAGATATAATCAATAAATTTTGGTGTTATATTTTTAATGAAAATGTGTTGATACCACTGATATATGAACATATATTTTTTAATATTTAAAAAAAAAATATCAATTTATCATTGAAATATATTCACAAATAAAATACAAATCCTGAAATAGCTTACGGAATTATATGATGCAATAAGTAGTATAATATATTGTCGCATACTTTTATCCTTTTATTTATAAATGTAGATTGTGCAAATGTGATTTTAAACAATCAAATATTTAGTATTTTTAACATGAGCAGTGAATAACATTTGTCGCACTTAAATGGTTAGGCTTCTCAAGTCTCATAATTTATGAAAGGTCACATAAAATTATGTATGGATATTTTTAGTGGTTTAGCTACAATGTAAGTAGTAGTTTTTCAATATTAAAATGTAAACATAAAATATATGCTTTATTGTGCTATGCAGTATTTTAAGAATTGGCCAAAAATATTTGATGTCCCAGAGCAGGTTGTATTGCGGCATCTCAGCGAGATTGGTTTTTAAACACCTGTTTGCCTTCAGTGGATACCATCGGGTATGTGGTAACTTGATAGCAGACATGCTTGCCAAAAATGGTTGTGATATGCCGCTAAACAATTTAAATGAGCTTACTCCATTAGGAATATTCTCCTTAAACAAACAGAAATTGATTTCTGTATGGCGTCGTCCATTGGTTCATCATTGGCATTGAACCAATGTTCCAGGTCTGTCTCTGTCATGAATGGCCCCCGGCCTCTTCAATCGGCCATGACGAGATTTAGGAGTGGACACTTAAAATGTCTGAGGTTCTTGAATGGGGAGAAGGTTTTCTCTCCTTCTTCTTGTTCCCTCCCTGCCAGTCCTGCTCACCTTCTTGTTTGTCCTGGTGCCTCCTGGAGGCATCTTTGGGATTAGCAGGATCTAATCTATGAGGATCTAGCGTGTCGGGGCCTTCTGGACTAATACAATATATAATAATAGACTAATACAATATATCATGACAAGGAACATACTTTAAAAGTAAGAACAAATATTTGAAATGAAAATTGGATGTTACAAAACTATGTTGCTTATCCCTGTTGCTTAAACTATGTTGCTTATCCCCTGGTGTAGGCTTTCCTACACCAGGGGATAAGCAACAACAACCTAACATATGCTTTATTATATTAGTGAAATGTTTACACAACTATTAAAATCATTGGTGTAAAAAGTACTGTAATAAAAGAGAGCAATTTACTGCTGAAATATTCACAAATAAAATGGTTCCTCTGAGACTTTGAAATTAAGGGGATTGCATAATGCAATAAGTATTATAAATTTGGGTTCCACACATATGTTCCTATGCCAGAGGCTCAGTAGCTTCACGTCACTTCCTGTAAGATTAAGGAAGTTATGCATTACTTGCTATAGACAGTGATTTGGAGTGTGACTACATTCTCCCTCACTGAATTGCTGGAGTATCATGGGTTAGGGACATTTCCAAGTTAATCTGTGAGGTCAGATGTTTGGTGTCACCGGGATGTAAAGAGGTCGGTGCTAGTTCAGGATTGATCGTATCACCTGGAAAAAAGCAAATATACCAAACTCGTTAACCTTTAGGTGATGTCCTTCTATTTCTAAATACAGACTAAGCAAAAAATGTTTTAGACAGTCATACACGCATGATATTTTATATTGATAGTGAATCTAGGTCATCACGTTAATGGTTTGCTTTCTTATGCTGTTCCATAAGCACTCAAAGAATTTGAAGTTTGGACACAGTATGGTGCTGGTTATGGAAAGGATGTTATCTAAGTTTCAAATAATGCTGAAGTATCATAAATGTTTGAGTAATCATTTCCTGTAAAATTATTCTTTAAAAAAATACTTTGGAGACGAAAAAGTAATAAGAATATCTATATCGAAATAAGTAATAACAATATCAATATCTAGTAATATAATTATCTTACATAATTGATCTGCATTTCCCTTCGAATGATTATTAGTAATGTTTGAATGAAGATCTAAACTAATGCTTTAATATGTGAATCAGTGAGTAGTAGAAAAGTAAAACTGAAATGCTTATCAGAGTGTCCCAGAAACACAAACATAAAAATAATTAGTCACACAGTATATGAACTGCTCACCTAAAGTGAATGTTTTGGAATCACATTTAACCTTGAGAGAAATTCAATTGCTCAGTAGCTTCAAGCCATTTTCCTGTAAGATTAATAAAGTAAAGCATCGCTTTCAGCGAACAAGGATTTGGGGGGTGGTCACATTCTTCCCAACAGAATTGCTGGGGTACCATGGGTTACAGACATGTTCAAATTAATCTGGTATGTCCAAAGTCCTTCGGCTGGAGTCGCCTGGATGTGAATAGGAGGGTGATAGTGCAAGTGCGATTGTATCCCATACCTGTTAATATGCGAATATTCCAAACTCGTTAGCCTTAAGGTAGCCAAGGGGTCACTTGCAGCACTAAATATGTACATTAATTTTGAAAATAACTATTTTCTTTTCTAAAGTTCAAAGAACAACATATTAATCTTATCTTTTATACGGAGCAAAGTTTCTGTCATTTGTTAGAATATTAGTGTTGAAGAACTGTCTCCTTTTTTGTTTTCGATAGACTTGATAACGATTCAAGAGAAACCACAGCTCAGCTAATTCCTTGATCACTTTTGAGAGCATACTGTAACAATTCTCAGGAATTACTTTTCAATACCAAAATGTTTAGAAATTCTTAATAAGAATGATATAAGTATGTATAAATACAAATTACACACCAACCATTATTAATATGAGTCCCAAATTTGAACTTCTGAAAAGTTAACAGACACTTTGGGATTCTGAATTTAATATCTTATATTTTACTAATATGAAAGACCAAACTTAAGACAAAAACCATTTTACTAAGTTTGATCAAAATAGCTATGAGATTTTAAATAACATCACGTTGTTGTATTAACATATGGACAGCATTTTGCATTTGTGTTGGAAGTGGCATAACATAATTCATAAAAATTACTTATTTGCGAACTTTTTCAACAATAAATTACTTTTTAGTTCAAAACTTTAACCATTCATACTAACTTTATAGACATAAATGAATAACTTCTATTCAATTTAACAACTCACATTTTCATGTTCAGAATTCAACATGAAACAATAAAAATTATTTCTGTAATTTTTTAAAAGTTCAATAATTAAAATAAAACAGTTTTTATAATAATTTTAGAAAGTAAATATTTAAAATAAGTGTGATAAATTGATATATATTACTTTAAAGTATGTGCTAAAAAATGATGAAGAGCAATGGGAAAGAGAAAATGTATTTCCAATGTTAGAAAGTATAAATCAAGGAATATAAGAAGCAGCATAACCAAATTTATCTACTTATTTAGTTCTTAGAAAATCCATGGCTTCTAGAGGATATTTTCTCAGCACTCGAAAAGCATGTATTATATCGACATGGATGATCTTGCTGCTTTCTCCAGTGCATGGAAGAGGTGAAGTATGTCACCTTAGACCAGTCATTCATGTGCTTCAACAGCCAGGATGTATTCCAAAGCCCATACCTTCGTTCGCATGTCAAGGCAGCTGTTCATCCTATGTTCAGGTAAGGACATTTCAATCAAAATTTTATCAGCAAAAAAAAAAAAAAAAAAAAAAAAAACACACACACACTGAAAATGCCTATACTTTAACAAATAAACTAAGAATTAAATTTTATTTTATTCAAGTTTTCCTTTTTATCACATTTTTACTTTTTACACAGTTTTTATTTTTTAAAATTATTTATTTAATTATCTAGAGAGTCGCACAAAAGTTTGTTTAAATTTAAAAAATGCATCAAAAAGTATGGAACAAGGATAAACAAGAAGGATTTACAAGAAAGGTTTCTCAAAAGAGTCGACTTTTACTTTGAAGCAGATTAACAAACTTAATTTTAAAAATTATGGGAGAAACGTTACTAACAAAGTGCAACAAGACAACAGTACATTTATTTGTATAATAACAAGTCTTTAACGTGACTGACAGCACATTCTACGTTTTCACTCAGGTGATTCATATCACACTTTACAGCAATGTGTTAGACCGCGGTGACATGGTTGGTTAGGGCGTCGTTCTCGTTACCAAAAGTTGTGTGTTCGAATTCCAGCTTAGCCGAAGATCCGTCGTGTTCACTAATGGCGACTGAGGTGCGTAAAATCCGTCGGGTCGCAATGTCCTCCATGTACCTATTACAAATTAATACCTCTGGGGGTGGTTGGAGCCAGGCTATGGGTCTTCACTGGTTTCAATCTCTAAAGTGAAAGATTCAGGTGGTGCTGCCATCTGTGAGCCAAAAGTCATACTTTCAACTTCGTATGAGGGTGCTGTATTCAAAAACGGAAGACTCTCTCTTTCTGACTTCATTCGCCTAGTCTTTTAACGGGCGGGCTAGGCGTTGACAAGTGTCATCAGTAACAACAACAACAGCAATGTACAACATGTCAGAATGAATAGCAAGATCTTCACAACTAATAGAATATTTGAGTTCAGCCAAATTAAGGGGTATAAGTGCTTTTAAATAATTCCACACCCACAGATATCAGCTAGTTTCTGATAAAGTCATTTTGGGGATCATCAACCTCGACTGACCACTTCGTCCTGCTCAAAATTTGCAACAAAAATGTTTTTCATCAGGTTGGCATCATGTGGCTCTAATCCGCCCTGCATAAAGTTGATTAAGGATAATAAGCGTTTTTGATTTAATGTATTGATAATTTTATCATGTAAAATGGTGAGATGATGTCAAGTTCAACGAACACTCATCACGTTTTTCAAACAGATTTTGGAGATAATTTTTGAAAAAATAACAACATGTTCCAACAATAAAAGATGATTTCAATTCGGATTTTTTACCGACTTTTTTTCAATAAAAAAAACCAGTTTTTTTGTGACTTCTGACTCGCAAACTGCACATCTTTATTTCTTCCATTTTTCGTACAATTTTTAAAGTTTTAATGAACATTTGTTTCATCTGGTTTATTAAAGAAATCATTGAAATTTTTACGCTTTCATGGTGTTTTTTTTAAAAAATTTTACTATTTGAAATTAATATGAAAAAATTATTTTATAACCTATTAATAAAGAATTAATGTATGTGATAATAATATATATGTATAGTTATCAAAAATTCTTAAAACAATTTTTGCAGAAGATGCTAATTTTTATTTTAATTTTAAAGACATTTTAATATTAGTGATACGTTTAAAAATATAAAGAATTTTCTTAATAAATGCTTTTCTGTAGCTTTATTTTTTTCTGCTGTTTTGAACTAAGGACGATTAAATACTGATTTCCTTCGATATGGATGGTCTTTATGCAAAGAAGGCCACAACTACATGACGAGCTCAACGCCATCTATCGGTTAATTTTTCAACTAATTTTTATGAGAAATTATTTTACATATATTTTATATACATACATATAAATATTACATTACATTTATATGTATGTATTAATAAAATAATTATATTACATTATTACGTACATATAAGTATTAGCTCAATCAGATCAGTAGTTTTATTTCTTACAGCAACTATCAATCGGTTAAATTGTATTAAATGAAATGTTAGTGCTTATAAGAACCTCATAAATCTAATACCAAATCAAGAAAAACGTCATTTCAAAATCTTCAGAAGGCTTTTCGATTACTATTGGAACAAATCTGTGATGATAATTAGGAGTAACATAAAGACTTTAATTTTTAATGATACATACTTCACATTTGAAATTTATTTTTACTGAACGAAAATCTAAGAAAGCTGTTTACTGTTAAACTTATATATTTTAATTAAAATGGCACTAATTTTAATATCTTTTTATTTCAATTTTTATTCATAATTCAAAAAGCTCTATTATTTTAAGCTGTTAAATACTATTGAAAGTATTTAATACTATTGAAGTTTAAAACACTGAAACACTTATTTTTTGTTATCTAGATAGTTCAAAATGTGCAGATCTTAAACATCTTAAACAAATATTACCAGTTCAAATTAATGTTGAATATTCGAGAATATTAATATTTTTCTCCAAGAAAGCATAATTCATTTAGTATGCATAATCATGTATTAAGTCAGTTTATGATTTAATCGATTTTTTTATGAATTATTAAGCAATTCTAGATCCATAAAATTAATTTAAAATGATTAAAAAATATATGATCTTATTGTCTGTGTTACTGAGTTGCTAAAGCGCCATAGTTTTGGGATGTCTCCACGTTAATATGTGACCTCCAAAGTCTTTCCGTTGATGTGCCATGAATGAGGAGACTCAACTCAGGTGTGAATTCGTGAGCTGACCATGGTTCAAATTTTAATTTAGTTGATATTGCATTACATATTAATCAAAAATAGAAGATTTCACAAGACAAGAAAATTTTGTTTCTTTATTACGTAAATAATGAACATGCCCAAATGAAATTAAAAATCTGTATATGAGAGTAAAAATTATCTCTGTGCATTTATTGTATCTAAAAATGGCTAAATTTTTTTTCGTAATTTGAAAAAAATCTTATCTTAAACTTTTATGCAATATGTCAAAAATCTATCTTCAACTCTTGTCTTAAAGGCATTTTTTTAGGCATGAAAAATAGTGCTTCTTAAAATATATTCAGTTTAGTTAAATTCTATTGATCCAACAATAACCAATTATTAATAAAATAACAACAAACTACAATAAAATCGTAAAAATATTCTTAAATTAAATATGTGAGAAACGTTAAACTAAATTGCAGGTTATTTGAACATAAAATAGTTTAATTAATTTAAATATATAAATTGATTTTGCTTTTTATTTAAAGTTTATTAAAATGAGCACTGAACATTCAGAATAATTTTTAAGGTTCTCTTATTTTGATCTCCTTTTAGGCAAGGATTAATTATTTTCAGAAGTTTTGGACTATATCTTTATATTATATCTTCTTTTGAAATAACTAAAATAAAATATTTGTAATTAAAAAGTTGAAAAATGGTAAAAGAACATCAAAGATGTTTTAGCCAAATTACCTTTTTGATTTTCCTTAATAAACATGTGAGCTGGATTTTAACTATGACTGAATAATATTATATTGAAAAGAAAAAAAATAAATTAAAATCATAAACAATTATAAAAGAAATAAGGTAAAATTAATTATAAATGTTAAGCATCTAAAAAGTATAATATGTAAATAATTTAGTAATTGGATATCTTAATTTATGTCCAAATTAATTGAATATTCCATCCTTAGCAATTATTCTCATATGCAAAAAATGACTTAAGCGACAAACAAAGCAGTATTGCTTGTGACTTTCGTGACTCTGAATTGCTGTAATATTAGAATATAAATTTTCACTTAGGTCTCGGGTTCAAAATTTTGGCAAGTGGAAAGATCTTGTATGTGTTGTCAGGAGATGGGAGAACGCGAGGCCAGCATTGGAATCTTCTGCCCCAAATCAACGCCCAGGTTCAGGAAGATCGTGACTCGAGCACCAGTGGAATGCATGTGCAGGCCATGCACTGCTGTCGATGAGTCTGCCATCCAGCCCCAAGAAACGGCCAGCATGAAAGCTCACGGAGACCCCCTGGAGGAGCTGGTGCACGACATGCCCTCTCTGGAAGAGTACCACATGATGAATCAAGTGGAAATGGGAAAACCATTGCCTGTCATATTGGACTCCAATTGATATCTCTGATTAAATTACTTTGTTTTTGAAATATGTTTGCTGTTCAAAGATTTTTTGAGAAGTCAGTTTCTTTCTATATAATAAGGTAAAAATAAATACATTTTGCATCACAGATTTGTAAAAAATAACTCATTCTATACCTATTAATGCTTTAACCCTTCTTCGCATACTGGTGGAAATTTCCATCATAACCTATAATGCCCAAAAATTATATAAAAGAACAAGTTCACTTTAAATTGATCGTGTTTGGATACCTTTTGCATAAAAAGAAAATTGCATAAAAAGAAACATAGCTGTCAAAAATAAACAAGTGTCATTATCAGTGAAACGAGCTTAAAGTTGTCTCATTCCGCTGTTTGTTGTAGTTGCAATAAACGTATGATTTCGTTTATAATTTTGTTTTATTATATTAGAGTTTCTATTGCTAAAAAATTGAAAATGAGTGGAAGAAAGGTTTGTAACACGTGTTTCTGTTATTTTCCTCTTTTATTTCTATTTAGTACGAAGCTAATGATCTAACTTTGGATGATGATGGAAATTTTTAGCATATTGTTTTTTGCTAAATTTATACTATAAATATATACTAAGATTTTTTTAACCATTTTTCCTTTAATTTTGAACATGAATTATATCAACTTGATTTATTTCACCAATAAAGAAAAAATCATGCAAAGAAGGGTTAAATTTGTTTAAGTATCATATATATTCGCAACAGCCTTCTTTTAGTATATAATAATAATTAATCTTTCTTGATACAATTTCACATAGTTTTTTTATATATTATTTATAATTAAATTCATATAAATTCAATTATAAATAAATTATTCTTTATAATTAATTTTTATTTTTAATTAACAATAAAAAATTATTATTTATAACTAAATTCATATGAATTCAATTATAAATAAATTCTTATTTATGATTAATTTTTTTATAATTAATAATAAAAATTATTATTTATAATTAAATTCATAGGAATTCAACTATAAATAAATTCTTATTTACAATTAATTTTCATTTATAATTAATAATGAAAATTATTATTAATTATGAATAAAAATTGCTATTTATAATAATAAAAAATTGTAATTTATAATTAAATTCATATGAATTCAATTATATATAATATATAAAAATAAATAATAAAAATGAATAAATGTATTAAAATTTAAAGTCTTATTTTGTTTTGATGTGTTAAAGCGTTATAACTAAAATATTAATTTATGACCAATCCAAATTAAAATAATTAGTTTAAAAAATCGTAAGCATATAAATTGTAAAAAATTATTTTGAATCAAATAGCAATAAAAAAAGTTGGCTAATTTTGAATTGTTATATGATTTAATAATTGCTTTAATGAAAGCACTTTTCAAAGAAAAAGTTTATTGATTTTTTTTAATAAATATTTGAAGATTTCTATATAAAATTTCTAATTCACTCTTAGTAGCTTATAATTTTGTTATCAGTGAAAATTTATGGATTTTTAAATTTACATTTTAATAAATCACTCTAAGAATACTTTTTATATTATAAGTTTGTTTAATATGTGAAATTAATGCTAAAATCAAATTATAACTAAATATTTTATGTGATTAATTATATTTTTTGACAATTTTTAAGGTTATTATTTCAAATAATCAAAGAAAATTCTTTTACACGTTGTATAATCTTGAAAATTCTTAACGCACATTCTAACAATTTGGCAACAATTGGTAACAATTTAATTTTCAAAAGATATTTCTTTAGCTTGAATGAGTTTCTTTTATTCATTTCCATCTTTGTGATAACAGAAGTAACTCAATGCTGATTATTACCCAATGAATGTATTTGCAAAATTTAATTGAGATTAATATTTGGATATATATATATTTTGAAAACAAATATGTTTACAAGTTAACAATTAATAACATTTATTATTATTTAATTTCATTGGAAATAATTATATTCGAAGAATGGATCTTATGTTTGGAACATGTAATTATTTTATTAATTATAATACTGATATTGACTGATAATAACTTACATTCATAAGAAACCTTTATAATTTGATATAATTATTATTAAAATTTCTAAAATTCAATTTCATAAGCTTGTTCTTGATAAAATTTGTTGTGTATTGTTGTTCTTTATGCAAACCTTATGTAAATTGTACTATGAATTTGCAATTATTGATTTAAAAATAATTTGAAATAATGTAAATATAATGTGGTTCGAAATTATAATTAAATAACTTCCATAATAAATATAATAATTATTCCTCCTCTGATGTATGATTATTATTTTGTTTTTATACATCGTTTTATAACTTTCACATTGTGGTTGATATTGATTAATTTTGTTTGGTTTCAAAATATAAACATGGTAATTTATTTTGATTTAACATTAAATTTACATGAATTTTGCAGCGATCTATTGGGTTTACACATTTTAAATATGTACTTTTAAAGGAAAAAAAAAATTTTATTCTTTTCAGTTATGAATAAACCTATGGAGAAATTCCGAAACACGTTTACACATATCGTACGAATAAATACTTTGTAAACATTAATATTTATCCTTACTTAATCTAACCTTGCAAACATTCCTTTTTAGTGTCTTTGGTGTCTTTTAGTTCTCAAGTTTTGATATCTTTCTAATCAAATCTAATACAATCACGACCTCTACATGACATTTGTAAAATTCACCTTTTTCAAGGGTATTTCAAAGAAATACATAAATGCTCATAAAAGGTTTCCGAAACGTCGACTCTATTACTAAAAGTGTTCTAAATCTTGCTCTCTAATGTCGAGGTAGACTAAACGCAGTGAATTCAATAACTCATTTTATTGGATTTCACTTGAAAACAAAACTTCCCAGGATGACTTCTTGGCCAATAAACAATTTACTTAGAAAATTTAAGAAAAGGATAACAATATAATGTTAAATTCAAAGCTTAAAATAACTTTTCCTGTCGCAATGGCATATTAAAAGTGAGTGAAATTAATGTTTCATAGAAAATTTTACATGAACCTACGAAAGTTTATTTAACTTTGATCTCTACAAAATTTATTGTACCAATTAAGATTACATGTTATACACATACATTATTGCTTGGCATAAAAGATTAATTTTTTAAGGATCCATGTAAAATAGATAGTGGTATCGGTACATACAATCATTTTAAATGAAGAAATTTGACAGAAGTTTTTCATGCCCAAACTGCAGAAATTGTTTTCATTCTAGAATTACAGAAAAAGATTTTGTTGAGTGAAAAATTGTTGTGATGCCTTATGTAATAATGAAAACATCT
The DNA here is from genome assembly GCA_026290005.1 of Latrodectus geometricus. Classification (NCBI taxonomy): domain Eukaryota; kingdom Metazoa; phylum Arthropoda; class Arachnida; order Araneae; family Theridiidae; genus Latrodectus; species Latrodectus geometricus. Next base: position 185,426 of record JAPDSC010138613.1, read on the forward strand.
TACATTTATAAAGATTTCTTTATTAGTGCAGTGTAGGATCTTTTTTGGCATATAATACAACTTGAATTCGCCTAAGAATCGATTCATACAAGCGGTGCGTACTATTCTTCTTGGTAATATTATAAAAGTTCTGGGAGAGATGTCTGTGGAGGACATTGATTCCATATTGAACGTTCTAAGATAGACCGTAATAGCTCAATTATATTCAGATCGGGTGACTAAGTGGATCATGATAGATTCTTAACTTCATTCTTGTGTTCTTCAAACTAGAATTGGACAAGTTTCATTGCTTGAATTGGAGTATCATCAAACTGAAAAATTCCATATCCTTTAGAAAGTGAAATTATTAGAACCTGGTCTGTGTGTTAAAATTTTTAAATATTATTTGTCAGTGGTACTTTCCTTATGATCCAGCAGAAAATCACGATACGGCTGGCCATGTCATGACCATTTCACCATCATGCTTAAGAGTTGAAAGATGACAGCCATGATAATATGATTGTGAAGGTGCTATCAAAGCTTAACTTTTCTATTGTAAGAAAAAGTGTTAAAGACAATTCATCAGATCATATTTCTATCTATCACCTATCAATTGATCAGGTTTTGTTAGTGTGACACCACTTAAGACAACGTGTGGCATATGTGACAAGTTACTTGACAATTTCTACGCTGTCATAAAAATTCTGTTTATGCAAATGTATTCTAATTATAATCTTTGCCAGTGGAGGATCCAAATGTGAATTGAACTCTAAAATCACTTTTGCTGCATATGTTAGATTTTTAAACATTTATTATCTGCTTCAATGCAAGTCGTTCGCTTTCACAGAGCTTTTCTTTCCAGCCATTATTTTGCTTTGTAGAGCTTCTCTTGTTTGTATGCAGTCATGATGCTTGCCACCGTACTTCTAGAAACTCTTAAGAGATGAGTTGTTTTGGTCTCACTTGCTTCAGTTGGACGGTCACATGGTCTAATATCATTAAAAATACTGAATAACAGTCCATAAAAGACATTTAAATGCCTTACTATAGGTTACTTGATAAATTTTTAGTAGCGCCCCATGAAACATTAAATGAGTGCAAGATTGTAATTATAACTATTCCAACACTAATTTTTTTCAGTCGAAAAAAGTAATCAGTAATGAACTTTTTATTAAATTGTGTAATTAAATTTCATTTCTTAGTAATTATTTTTCAAAATTTATAATTGCAATTACTTTTAAGCACACATACATAGAAATTAGGTTGGTAAAAATATAAATTTTGTATTGAAAATAAAGAATTTAATTTTTTGTTTTACATTTACTTATAATATTTTATTTCTAAAATTTTAAACTCTTTCTCCATAAACAAAAGATTGAATCACAGTAAGCTTTCATATAGATATTTTTTAAAAAATTTCATGTTTGTTTATTTATTTATTTTTTGATTGATAAATGCTTTTTTGAAAAATCTTTCGCTTTAGTCAAAAAAGATTTGACTAAAGTGAAAGATTATTTCTTAAGATCTCATTATTTATTTTACGCCTAATTTAATATTAATTTTTAGCTACTGAATTATGAATAATTTTAAAGACTTAAATATTTTTGTGAATACTTATATTTCATTTTCAAGCACTTCGGTAACATATGAAAATACTCTATAAAATCAGATAACTATAAAATCTCAGATAACAATAATTATTTAATTAATCAGAAATAAGAAAACTATTTCTTACTTTTATAATGGTAAGGAATTTTTAGCTAATGAAAGTAAGTATGCAAAGCATCTTGAAGGAAAGATTAAACGTCGTCTTACCTCTATAAAACAAATATTTCTGTAGGAAATCTTTTCAGAAATGTTATTATAAAATATTTTGATTTTAAAAAATATAATAATTGAAAATGCTAAAAGCATAGAAAAATTTGCTCTAATGTTATTAAAGGAATTGAAAATATAGAATGAAAACCAGACTTTAATATTTAATATCGTGATTGTAATCACAATAAAAATATAAAAAAATATGCATTAATTTAAAGATAACAATTGTTTATTACAACACCTTGTTATTACATCAATTTTAAGTATAAACTGTGTTACGATAACATTGATTTAAAGAAAGGAATAAAAACTATAGAATTCAATAAATTCTGAAAAAAAAAATGAAAGAAATCTTAAAAATAAAAAGGAGTTGTTTCCTAAAACCTTATGACAGAACATTTTTTAAAAAGAATATCGAGGAAAGAAAGAAAAGCTAAAAATTGGAAATATTAATTATCTCATAAATTATTACAGCAAAAATTAAATTTGTTTTTACCAAAGCACCATTTTGTTTTATACTACAATTATAAAAAAAAAAAAGTTTTTGGCAGATAAACCACAAGCACTTATCCAAAATCAGGAATTAAATCTTTTCCGAAGAATCGATATAGGAAGAAAGAAAGTAAAGGAAATACCTTAGTTTGTTATAATGTTATGATTCCTTTTAATGGCATTTTCTTTCCCCCAGACATTTACCCCTTTACAAACATTTGAAGTTAAGGGTTGGTAAAGTATTTTAATAGGCATTCATATTCATGCCCATTTAAGTTCCTTGCTACCTTCTAAACTTCAGAAAAGCCACTATTATATTCTCAAAAGCTGTGTTATTAAATAAAATCATCTAGAGCGTCATCTAGTGGAGAAATTTGGAGTTAGCATACCTTTCTTGAAAATGGCACCAGATAAGAAAAATGTAATTTAAAAAGCTGTAAGACATTATTGGTTTAGTAAGAAAAGACATCTTAAGGACAAGTCATTAGCTTAAATTCAATAAATTTGTGGTTAAAATCAAGTTTCTCAAATTTAAGGCAAAATAAATTCACATATCAATTAGTTTGCCTTTATTCAATCGCTGAAGAGACTCAATTTAAATATAAAAAGGCTGCCTAAAAAATATACATTCATCATTGCATGAATGAAGTGCTGCCATCTATCATTAGAGTGAATTATTTCTTATAATTAGAATAAATGCTATAAATTTTTTATTATAAAATTAATGATATCGTTATTCTTAGTACTATATATTTAATTCTTTTTTGATATTATTAACATAATAAATTGCTGCAAGTTAAATTTTTTAAGAAACTTTTATTAAACTGTATGAAATATTTTTGTAAAACGTTACATTGCTCTGTAGAATTAATTATATTTAATTATAATGTATTAAATATTTCTAAAGAATATATTATAATTAGAAATATTTATAAATAAAGTCCATAAATTAAAATTATTTATCAGTAACTAAACTGATTATAGAAGGAAATTTATTATTAGAAAGTTAAATTAATGTCTGTGATATTTTTGTTTAGTTTTCATTTCTATACATAAATTTTTTATTTAAATGTATACATTTACCGAGACCACGCAACAAAGTTTAATATTTTGGTCATATATATACTTTATTGTATTGTATGTGTAATCAAAAATATACTTGTTAGTGATTGGATGAATCAAAGATGTTCTAGAATTTGATTCCGAATCGTGGAAAGCTCAATGAAATTTTACTCTAGAATAACTAGAACAAAATGAAAGAAGTTCTTGATTTAAAAATTTTTATTTAAAAGCTATATTAAATAAAATAAACTTAATAAAATAAAATTCAATATTATGATAGCCTATATAAAAAATGCTATAATAATAAAAATTTAATAAAAATAAAAATTTAATAAAATTTAATAAAAATTCTCTTACCTAAAAGTTTCAAATAATATGAAAAGCATGTTGTTGTTATTTCTAATCTTCCAGCTGTCTGACGATGTCAGACAAGAGCCAAAAGACCGCTGACCCAAAGGTAATCAAAACCAAGAAGGGGGGGGGGAGAGTAAATCTCATCTCTTGAGAGTTTCTCGCAGTCAAGTATATGCTCGGCAGAAGCCTGCTGAGCATGACATTTGGAGCAAATAGCATAAATCTTACGATTCTCAACAAAAGTAAGGTTTTTAATGTGGCCGCTTGCTAACTTTGAAATAGCAATTTGTGAGGCTCTGTTGCACTTAAGATTGAAGAGTGAGCCTGGCTCTTTCCCCGCATACCAGTGGTGGCATGAGGGATCTTCCACTCTTTTGAAATTTCACCGTTGTCAATAGATTGATGTTCAAGATAGGCAAGGGCTGAGAGAGATGAATTAAAGTTGCTGCAACCCTCTTTTGCCTAGCGTGCTCATTGCCAAATATGTCGACATATGAGGGGACATATGTCCACTGAAAATGAACATCGTGGGACTCAGAGATAAGTCTAATCTTCTGAAGAATGGAAATACTTATTTTATCTCCAACAGTGATCCAGCTGTAGAGGTGTTATAGAGAGGAGTGACTTTTATTAACAGACTAGAGAAATAAAGAGTAGTTTTATTTAGAGACTAAACTAGATTTTTAACTAGAGAGTAGCTTTATTAACAGTTTATGTTTCCATACTCTGTCAAAAGCTTTTGTGAGAGCCAAGAGAGCAGTAATTGAATTGGCTTGATAATTAGAGCATCTTTTATGCTTCGACAGTAAAACTTAATCAATGGTATTATGACCTCTTCTGTAGCCAAACTGTTCGCATAGCATTAAGTTCTTAATGTCGAGATAATGTTGAATTATGTTCAAAATCATTTTCTCCATAATTTTGCAAGCTGTGCTAGTCAGTGCAATTGGTCTAAAATCCTTTGAGGTCCAAGTCTTTTTAACCGGGTTTCCTGATGGAGATAACTGTAGCTCTTTTACATGAATATATTAAAATACTGGAATTGGTAACTCAGTAAATATAAATTTAATTTTTTTTAAGGAAATTTTTTGTTTATTAATGGTAGGCGCTAATAATATTTTTATGTTATACCATGTAAAATTATACTGATAAAAGCTTTTTCCAAAAATTAACTTAAATTTTCATAAGTAGTTATTTCTTTTTTGTAAATTTACGTATAATGTAAAACTTACTTTACAATTGTAGAGCCTACTTTTCTTCATCAAAGATGTTTCATTACAATAATTTTTTAAGATATAATAAATATCATTGCATGTAACGTCAAACATTTGTGAAATATATGCTTATATTTTTAGATAGATTAAAATTTTATTCGTTCGCATTCAGGTATAAAGAATATTGTAAAATATAAATAATCTATAAGAGAAATCTTGCAATAGAATTATTCATTTATTGTCTTTAATTACCTATATTTCAATTATTGTAAAATTAAAAAATTAAAAACTGTTGTAGGTATAATTTTAAACAGTTTTTTCAAGCCATGGTATTTTCCACCAAATATTAAATTTGGTTAAAATCTTGAACTTAAGCTTTTATTTAATTTATTCTAATCAAGCGCCTTTAATAATTGTTTCGAATTTACTATTAATAAATGCTTCATAGAAAACTCATGAATTATTGTACGAAACAACTCAGGCACCTAATAATCAGGTATATTAATATCTGTATTGCATATTTCAAGGATTTTATGAAACTGTGGATATAGATAAATATCCTTGAAGGAAAGCATAAAAATTTTTCTTTTTATTTTCCAAACATTTTATCATTTTCTTTTGAATTCTTTTAAGGAAAATTTTTTATTTTATTATTAAAATATATGTTCTCCCATCTCTTTAATTATGTTGAATCGCCATTAATGACAATTTCCTCTGGCTCGATTAATTTAAAAATACTCTTTTTAATGTATGAAAAAAACTTCATTTGGACACATAAAAATGAGTATTTTTTATATTACGAAAATTTTGTAATAAGTAAAATTTTATATTACGAAAAAAATGCAAAATTTTGAAACAAACTAAATTTTGTGCTATTATTTGTTTAAATATAATAAATTACAAAACATTTAATAAGAAATTATGTTTTCATTTTAAAAAATTAAGTTAAATTTTTTTATAGTATTAATTAAAATAATTCTTTATGAAATTTGCAATATTCAACTCTATTCCCCATACAATTCGTACAATAACATATAAATAAATTTTTTATACACTTTATATTTATGAATAATTTTTTATTTATATGAAAAATTTTAGAAAATATTAATAAAATATAAAATTTTTAATTTAATTGGAATAATGAATCACTTGAGTTGACACTATTAACATATGTATCACACTCCCATTGATGTAGATAATATTTTATGCATTAACAGCAGTTTTATATTAGCCTAAACATATTTGCCTTTTTATTTTGAACTTGGTGAATGAAATTAAGCAGTTATGTGGACATAATTCTCTTTATTTTCTGAAATTCGATAATTTCTACAATAGTTTATTTATAATCATGTAGATGGCGCCACTACATTAAAATAAAAATTATTGTTTTTGAATAGTGTTCTCATACTAGTTCTTTCATTATTATATTTTTATCAAATTCAAATGTATATTTTACAAAACAGTTGCTCAGAAATTAACTTAGAAACTAATTGGTTGATTTTATTTTATGCAATAAAGGACTAAATAAAATATAGTATATTTTATCTTAGTTCGAGAAATAAGCAATTATATTTTTTCATTAAAATAATTTCTAGATATTTCATAAAATTAACCAAAACAAAAAATAATAAGAAATATGGTTGCAAGGTTGTTTCCTACAGATCATATTTAAGATATATTTCTAGTCAATTTTATTGCTTCGGATATATTGCTTATAATTGTTTGAATATTATTGTTTTATCGAATTAATGGCGTCATGAAAGATAAAAAGTTAGTAAAGAAGTATAAAACAATGTTTATCAAATTATAAGAGACATTAAAAGGCAATATTGCTTTTAAAGTTTCGCTGAATTAATACAAGTAAGGTACTTTTTAATGTAAACTTAACATAAAAATGTTTGTTTTTTTTGTTTTGGTGAATGAAAGTAAGCAGTTTTGTGGATATAATTTTCTTCTTTTTTTTTTTTCCAGAAATTTCTTATAGATGACGCCACTGCATTTAAATGGAAAGAAATTCTGCGAAAAGTGTTTTTACCTTAGTTCTTTTATCATATATATATATATATATATATATATATATTTTATCAAATAATTTCATTACATATTTCAAATATAATTATAAGCAGTTTCTCAGAAATTAACATGGAAACTTTTTGCTTTATTTTACGAACTTAAAATGAATAGAATCAGATAATGACCTTTCTTTTTTATTTCATTTAAATAAGTAAATTACAAAAGAGTTTTTCACATTACTTATATAAAATTTAAAATAAAAATCTAGGCAGAATAAAAGTTATGAAACATAATTAATGTTTATATCAATATTAATTAATTTAAAAAATAAAAGAGCTTCACTTAATATTAGCTGTTAATGTTCAAATATATAATTATGATGATCAATTTCCACTAAATTATAAGAAGAGAAAATTAAAAATGCGCGATAGAGAAATTGCTCAGAAAATAATCGAAAATAAAAATTTAAATATAATTACTGTCTGAAAATAAGAGAACTCTTAAATTAAATTTATTTTTTGAAAATCCACACATTTATAAAATGATCATATTTAATGATCAATGATAAAAAAATTCTCGAATATGATAATACGCGGGAATTATTTAAAATACAAGGAGATATTCTTTCAAACTAAGTATACAGACATTCTTTTAAATTCCAACGACGATTCGACAAATATTTCAAATACAAAGATATTTAAAATAATCATTGGAGATAAAATTTATATGATTATAAAAAAGCTGTTTTGAAATTAATAATTTCAGAAATATTCTTATTCTCAAGTTATTTTGTTCGTAAAAGTTTTCGTGTATGAAATTAGGGTTAGCAAAAATAGGATTAAATCATAAAAGCTGATTATGTTTAAACTCTGAATATGTTTATAGTAACAATAATAAACAAAATATCCTAAAATGAACATATGTGTATTGTATTAACTCATATCAAATTAAAATGCTTATAACTAAAAGAAAAGAATGTAAAAATGAAGCGTATTTTATATGAATTAAATTATTTTAACTGATAGCGTATATGACTTTCATTGTATATATGCTATCAATCAAAATGATGTCATTTATTCTTTTATTTATGTATTTAAATGTTCTTGATTTAAAATATACATTTTTTTAAAAATTATAAACATAAAAAATATGGTACTTATTCATCATATGAAAAAATACAATCTAACTCATTGTTAGATTGTATTTTTCATGAACAATGTAAAATCAGAGTTAAAACAAATTGTTAGAATGAGATATAATGATTTTATAAAAGCTTCTAATGTTTGATTTCAAATGAATGGTATGAATTGAAAGTTATACCAAAAAATTGTGTTAAAATATTCCGATTTCGAGAATTTTTCATCCTTTATTTTTTTAATGCATAAATTATTAGTAATGATTGAGAGGTATTATGTTAAATGAAAAATGTGTGTGTGATTTATTATATATTACTTCTACTTTTTAATATATTTTTCCTTCTACTTTTTAAAAGTAGAAGGAAAATTATCCAGTATATAGAATTGCCGATAAAAATTTGTATATGAAACACACACACACACACACACACACACACACACACACACACACACAC
>JAPDSC010138616.1:0-16939 GCA_026290005.1 Latrodectus geometricus
TTCAATAACACTGAAACGTGCATTTATTATATTTGTAAAATATAATACTTTCTAAATCAATGGAATAAAAACAAAGCTAATAATGCACAGAAATAACCCTATTTTAATTTCACCAATTTCACTGTCTTATTTTTTTTCTATAAACATTTCACTATAATAATTAGATTAACTGTAATCAAAACAGTTTATTATCATTAACTAACACATCATCTTATAATGAAGTGGATGATAAAATAATAAATAAGGGAGTGAGTGTTGGCCCCTAATTATCTAACATTATAAAATAAAATATTATAAGAGTAAACGAACTATATAAAAAATTAAATACAAGATCCATTTAGTATCTTTTTATCATCTAGTTTCATCAAATTGCTTTTTTTATAGCTATATAATAGTTTTTTGAGGAAAAATATGATTATTAAGAAATCAAATATGTAGATTAAAAAATTTTACAGCTCTTTAAAATGTTTTATATATAACAAATAGCTTCATTTTGACAAAAAAAAAAAAAAAAAAAAAAAAAAAAAAAAACCCTTTAATTCTTTAATTTGAGCTAAATGTACACTTTACAACAAGAGATGAAACTTAATAGATAAAGATAAATGTTTCACTTATAAACAACCATGATTTGAAGGTTATACTAAAACAATTTTAAGCAAGAACAGTAAATTAACTTTGATATTATGCAAATAAAAAATTACATATAAACTATCAACTTTACAGTTAAAAAGTAATATTTTTCCCATTCAAATTAAAATTTTAAAAGAACATTTTGCCTATAAGTATCCCATAAATATAAATTCAAAGCAAAAAATATGATTGAAATTTACTGTGAAATAATAAAAATAGCAACAAAATTTTAAAGCCTGCTAACTACAGAAGCAATAACAAAATTTATGTTTATAAAATTTCTAAGGAATTTAAAACTTAGTGTTATTCATCGTTATTTGAAATAATCAATAAAGAATTGAGTTGTAATTATTTTATCGATACACATACATTTAATTAGATAAATGTTTATTTAATAATCTCAGAAAAGTATTTTAAACCACTTTTTTGTTAGTTTTTAAGCTACATGATTAAACCATCACTAAAACAGCTCTATTGAAAAAAATATTTGATTTTTTATAATTATTTTTATAATAAATATTTTAATCAATTTTTCAAATTATCATATTTCTTTTCCACTCTTTTTCAATTCACAATTTATTACATCATTAACATGTTAAAAAAAATTTTATAGATTGTATAAGACAAATACTGATCACAATACAATTGTTTCATAGATTTTTAATCTACGAAATCAGTACGTGTACAAAATAAAACAAATCATGTTTTTTATATCATCAAAAGTTATATAAAGTAATTTAAAAAATAATGAAGTCAAAAATTTTAATCTAAGATATATGAAGAAAATATACATAAATTAATTCTTTCTTTTGATGTGCTTATAAGAACATCTTTCCAAAATAAAGTCTAAATTTTAGAATTTATAATAATATATTTAAAATTTTAGAGGGGGGGGGAACAACAAAACAAGATATGCTTTTTATTATAATTTAATTTTTGTGTTGTAAAACAAAGTGCATAATGATGTATCCAATATCGGTGTTATATATTCTAGCATTTAATGATTACATAAATGAATTTAGCTGGATTTCAGTATTCAATTCCATTTAAAAACTAAAAAAGTTTAAAAAATAAAAATGTACATATACACACCCATATTTACATTCTCTTCCTACAAACTGTGCCATTGTTCTAATGGTGATAACTATAAACAGAAAAATACAAGAATTTATATCATTTACAAATTTTTCTACACTAAACATTCAACTGAAATTGAAGGAAAAAAACTTGAATTTAATTTTAAGCAAAAGTATAAACAGAATAAATCCATTATTGTTAGTATAGCAAATGAAATTTAAAAAGAACAGCAAAATTTGCTGAAAAAATCTTATAAACACTTTCACTTACTATGAAAAGGATGACTAACTACAATGGTAGCACATCGTGTAACTGTAGATTTCAGTAAATCATGTGCAAATAATGTGAATTTTTGTTCATCAGTCAATTCAGATTGAGGTTTATTTAGTAGCTCTTCTGGTTCTAATGAAGGAAATTTCTGAAAGTAAAATAATTTATTAATAAAAACAAAGAACAATTTGTAGAAAACAATTAGCAAATTAGTCTTAAATGCTTAATTTAATAAAATAACTTTCTATTGTTTCATAATTATAGCAATCAGATGTTTAACAATTGGTAAAATTAATTTGATGGTATTACTGAAATAAATTATGAATATTCTTCACCAGCAAGTAATATTTAAGTTTAAACTTTAATGAATTAATTTTATTGGATAATTTAAGAAGTAAAAAATAATTTGTAGAAAGTACTGCAAATACAAAGCTAACAAATAAAAAAGCTGTTACAAAAAACATACAAAATTTTAATAAAAATTACAAAAATTATTCCACAAATTAAATTTAATTGCAAACTGTGGAGGAAATTCTATTGAGATATGAAGTGAAAAGATTAAACAAAGATGTGTTATAAAATTCTATTTATAGTCAGACATTAGATGAAGAGAAAATATTTATTATTGAATAAATTCTGTATGCAAGAAATTGGTTACTAAGTTGAATTTAGATTTATTTTTTAGTACTAATTAAGCAATTTAATATAACTATGAAAAAAAAATCATTATTTAAAAATAAAAAAAGAATAAGCATTTTGAAATTTTTTAAAAATATGTTATTTTGATTAACAATACACATTTTAGTTAATATTACTGTCTGCAAGTTTGAGCATGCAAGAAACAACAGATTTTTCTCTTTAAAACACTTTTTAACTTTTAAGGACTTTTCTCAAATCCAAGTAGCGAAATTTAGTCATTCTCTATTTGAAATCAGGGATAATGCAATGAAGCCATCAGATTTTAAAAAAAATTCAAAATCACTAAAAATATCATAGAATTAAATGAATCAAACTCATTAAGTGATTGACTGAAGGACTAAGTCAGCTACCTGCTCAACAAAAGCAAATTTAACTGCAGAACAAATGCAATGCAATAAAAGCTGAAATTTTTATGCCCAGATTTAATGTTTTAATATAAGTTTGAAAAGGTGCAATCATTGTTTGAATTTACATTTTAAAGTCATATTTTAAAATTATTTTATGATTCTGAAATCTCCCGAAGTTCTTAAAGAAATTTCTTCATAGTAAACATTAAAAAAGAATGTTCTATTCTTCAGAATGAATTTTGCTCTGATTTTCCTAATTTTCAATTATTCTGTTTTTAAAAGAAAAAAAAGTTTTACCTCATAGACTATTACATGTGTAGACATTTGAATGAAATTTGTACATAATCTTGGTAGTAATCCTCTATATAATCCAAAGAATCCATCTATGCTTTTGATATGTTTCACTAAAATAAAAACAAAATTTAAGAAAAACATAATATAAAAAATCAAAAATTATTCAATAAAACAAATAAGATCTTAAAAATGCAAGTTTTTAAAACAAACTTCTAAAATAAATAACAAATTCGATTTTTTTTTTTATTCTGAGACAACAGTATTTATTTTCATTATTTTACTCACTATCTTTCACAATTTTGATATCAAATTGTAATCAATTTGCTCCTTTTTTAATGCAAAACTTTGTTTTTCACTATAGTTATGAAACTAAAATTATTAATCATAGAATATTAATTTGAAAAATAAAAATTAACTTGCCACTATTGTAAATTATCAGTAGACAAAAAGGAACAAATATTTTTTATTCATGGAAAATACATATGCTACTATTCCACATTGCTTAGTACTCTTTCATTTCATTATCTCAGAAGGGCAAAATAGATACCAAGGTTTTTACAGCTCTACAACATTAAAACAGCAAGTTACACAAAATACTATTTCAATTAGTTTATCATTTAAATTATAAATGATTGCAATTTAAATAAACTTCATCATACTATATTGTATATGTAGCAATAGAAAATATTTACGTTGTACATCAACAATTCTCAACCTTTTTTTTTTTTTTTCTAAATTGATCAATTTAACGACTGAATAATATTTAAGACTGATTAAAATCATAAGCTTTGTTTTACATTGAAAATCTGCAAACTTTTTTATATTTTAAATTTAAAGTTTTATAAAGTCTATCATACATATTTCTTAATAATTTAGGCTTAAAAATAGATAATTGTGTTAAGAATTTGGATTTTCAATTAGGCAAATTTTACTTTTATGAACAGTGAATTTAAAAAATAAAGTTAACTTTGATTTAACAATATTTACATAATATTTCCATTAAAATGAAATTGCACAAATTGAAATGACAAGGGCGTGGATGTATAGCAATTACATTTCACATTTTTGCTTGCATTTTAGGAAAGAATACCTTAAATAATCCATTATTAAGTTCAATTGATTGTTTAATCATCATCAATAGAAAAGTAAATTAATGTCTATGTATTGTAAAATAAAAATATTAGTTGAAATCCCTTTTTTTTAAAGAAAAAGTGGTATATACATAATTGTGTATATATATATATATATATATATATAAGCATCATAGTGACAAATCAATCTATCCATAATTTTTCATAAAGAGTACATGAATACAACTATTTCAAAACTGGGAAAGACAACAATTTGACAAGTTAAAAATTAATATTTAATAAAATTTAAAAATATTAACAAAGTTAAATAATAAGGAGTTTATTCTATTTTTTAATTCAATAAATTTCATGTCATTTTTTTAACATATATATAACTTAATTTAGTTGTTTTAAAGTAAAGATGTAATTTATACAATTCATAAGCTGTAAGCTTTGAATACCATTTGCCTTTGTATACCCAAAAATTTATTTTCACTCTTTTCTTTACAGTAACAACTATTTAACAGGTCATGTGACATTTGATTATATTATATCAAATACATGAGTAAAGAATATATTCAAAACTTCCAAAAATAAAACTAACAGATGATTAGCATCCTATATTTTAATGTATTTAAGTAATTTTAGATATTTTTGATATAAATTATGCTAAGAAACTCATAAAAAATATTATTGAAATTAGATTTTGTTTACTATAAGCAAATACTCCAGGTAACGCTAAAGCTGGTTTTCCAAGAAGTGTGCGGGTTGGTCTCGGAGGGAATGGTTCATGTCCAATCTGAAAATTAAAAAAAAGTAAAATTTTTAAATTGCTTTATGGGATCACTATTTCCCTTTACACTAATTTCAGTAAATTTACTCAGTAAGATATTAATCGTTCAGACAATGTTAGTCAAATCCACGACCAAAAAATATAAAAATATTTCAGCTGATAAAGAGTACTTTCAGATCAAATATTAACTTCCATAAATGCAGAGAAACCATTTCATTACTTTAAATTTTAAGCCATTTCTCGAAACGAATCCTAATAGCTACTTTACCTGAATTAATACTTTAACATATTCAAATGGATAGCCAGCAGCAGTAACTCCTAATTTTCCAAACAAATGAAACCATTCAAACCTATTTTCATTCATATCAATTCGACCTTGCGCATAAGCCATCGTTAATTGATGTCTAAACACTACTCCCAAATATACAAATCAAATACAACTAAAAGTAAACAGACCTCACAGAACAACTCTATGACCGGATGATGCCACCTTAACAAAAATTTGTTGAAATATTAATGTTTATGCTTTTTCTTCAATCTTAAAGATTCATGCTGAGCTCAGCGATTGCATAAATTAGTAAAATCATTCTTGAAGCGAAAAAAATAGCGCTCATATAAATATAAAAGTTCAAATTTTAAAAAGTATTTATTACTACCTTCGTTGATTGTCTAATAAGATGGTTGTAAAAGACTCGCCAGCTCAAACATATATTTCTTCGTAAACTAATCAAAAGTTTAAAGATAATTTATTGCCCTCAGTCACACAAATTCGAAAAGAATAAAATGAAGCAATTAAAAATGAAATTAGATAATAAAATATTCTGATTTTAATAAGTAAGAAGTAGTAGAATGAATAAATTATATACAACAAACTATTCATAAGGTATATTTTATGAAATTTTGATTCAAGAAAATCTTTAAATGAACATATTGTTTGAAAGGTTAATTTGCGTTTTAAGTCCCCTACTTCACCAACTCGAGAATTTGATGCGCTTTTTCGCGTATGCTCATTAATTATTCTTTTGTTTTAGCCTTTTCATTGGTCGCTAATTAAGTTTCACTTTGAAATAGCGGTAGAATTTTCGCCATGGCATGTGTGATTTTGAAAATTCGCCAAGTAGGAGACCTAATGCGCATTTTCACCTTTTGAAACATTCATGTATCACTCCAGAAATAAATGCTTATCTTTTTATAACTATCTTTAACAAAAAAATAGTTACAAATTTCTTAGAACTGGCGTTACAGAATAAGGGAGTTTTCTAAAACTTGTTGAAAGCCAAAATATCGTCAGAAGGAAACATTCATGTCATTTGAATGAGATGCATAATAAAATGAGGGCTAGTTAAAAGATCACTGTTTTTAAAAATATATAGCGAGATTCAAATAAGTTAAGAAATATCAGAATTGATTGAATGATGATAAGTCTTCTGTTAAATTCAGTAAGCTGTTGAAAAATATGAAGAATGTATGTAAGAGTGCCAGCAGTTTCAAACTACTTTCAGTTTATACAACCAGTATTTCAAAACGACTTTGTTTCTTGTCATATAACTATTACATAAAACTTAAACTTTCACTGCTATTTAGCAATTTAAATGAACTCTTATCTAGTGCTATATTTAATTTTATTATAAAAATACAGTGGAAAATTTGATATTTTATTATTAACTTAATCATGTAACAGTGCAAAATCTTAATAGTGAATCTTAAACGCAAGCAACCCATACTTTCTTGATTAAAATGATAATAACTTCAAACTAACATGTATGGGTTACTATGAAATGTAAATTAAGAAATTGAAAGTCCATGCTTTAACGAAGTTTAAAATATTTTATACAATTTATATGTAACCCAGTTATATTGGAAAATTGAATTCAAGGTTGAAATGTTTCATGTCACAATGCATAAAATCACCAATATAAAATCAAGCCAAGAAAAATGAGAAACCTTAAAAGCTGATTAATTAAAAGCCACTCAGACAATAATTGTTTTGTAAATGCAGCCATATATTTATATCAATTAATTTTATTCTATTTTTTCTCATAAAATAATTTTCCTTTTAAAAGAACGTCTTTGAAAGTTTTTATGAATTATTTTAATAGAACGAAGAATTTTCTTACTACCATAGTAATTATAGGCTTGATTTTATATGTTGCTTTCTGTAATATTTGTTTCTAAAATGTAAATAATATTTAAAATATATTTAATAACTTTAAGTTTAATAAAAAATATATTTATTCTAATCTATTTACTTTTTAGTTTAAATTACTTCGTTATAAACTCATTCTTTAGTAAATAATAAAATTTCAGTCTGTTTTAGTTTTGCACATTTTTCTATCCATCATTTCCTAATTTAAATAGTAATGGTAGTCAAAGAGCTTTGGATCTGTACTGGGCTGATACAGAGATCTGTGATGTTACTGTATTGATACAGTTACTGTGTTGATGTTGATACAGTTATTGTTAGATGCTGATACAGTTACTGTGTTGATGATCTGTGAACTGTTAGAGGTCTGAAGGCATGTTTCTTATGTAATTATTGGTTAAATGCAAATTGAAATGATAAACTCGGACAGTAAAAATCAACTTGTCAATAAATCATCCTGAGGTTTCATGAAAAATAATACTGAAATAAATACTTTCATGAGAGCTGTTATATTCTACTTCTAAAATAGAAAATACTAAACCAATGTAAAACTTTGTTACTGATGACACTTGAAAACGTCAAGCCCGCCCGTCATGAGACTAGGCGACTGAAGTCAGAGAGAGAGAGAGAGAGCGTCTACCGTTTTTTGAATAGAACATCCTCACACGAAGGTGAAAGTACGACTTTTGTCTCATAGATGGTAGCACCATCTGAATCTTCCAATTTAGAGATTTAAACCAGTGAAGACACATAGTCTGGCTCCATCCACCCCAGAGGTATTAATTTGTAATGGGAACATGGAGGACATTGCGACCCGATTTATGTGCCCCAGTTGCCATTAGTGAACACGAAGGATCTTCGGCTAAGCCGGGATTCGAACGTACCACCTTTTGGTAACGAGAGCAACGTCCTAACCAATTAGACCACCTCGGTCATATATAAAACTTTAAAAATTCTAATATAAAACTTTAAAATTTCTAATTGATTTAACAACGCAATACGAATATATGCGCAGTTTCTCTATATAAGTTTCTTTCCATGTCTAAATAAAAACAAATTTAATCTAGATATTTTATTTATAAATGCCCACCATGTCACTAAATATGACACATTAATCCCCCACAAGAAATTTACAAATGGCACTAGAATACCCTGTATGACGGAAATATTCGAAAAATGTGTATATCGTATCACAACTACAAAGTCGCATATGATTTCACTGATTACATAACAACAGCTTACGTGACGGAAAAATCAAAAGGAACAAATAGAGTCGAATAAAATACGTCATAGTTGTAAGGTTAAATAAGACATGACAACAATATCATGCATGATATAAAAGTTCAAAGTAATTAAGCAAATTCAATTGATATCTGCTAATATTTTTAATTAAAAAACTTTAAATGATTAAAAAGCAGCATCATATAGGACAGTAAAAATCTACAGAATGATAAAAAATGCAAATAAAGGTTTTATCTGTATATACCTCACAGTTACAAAGATATCCACAACTGCACAATAATATTATGTACAATGGAAAATTTCAATGTGAAGGTACAAGAGGAAAATATAGAATCCGTTTATTATTAGTAAATAAGTCACAAAATTAGACATGATATCACATGAATATATATATATATATATATATCGTTGTTGTTGTTACTTATGACACTTGGCGAAGCTAATCCCGCTCATCAGGAACTGGGCGAATGAAGTCAGAAAAAGCTTCTTCCGTTTTTCGAATAGAGCGCTCTCATACGAAGGTGGAAGTACGATTTTAACTCATAGATGGCAGCACCATCAAGGCATTACAATTTAGAGATTGAAACCAGAGAGGACCAATAGCCTGGATTCAACCACTACCAGAAGTATTAATTTGGAATGGGAACATAAAGGACATTGTGACCAGACATATTTCACATGCCCCAGTCACCATTAGTGAACACGACGGATTTTCTATCGACGATGGGTCGAACTTACTACCTTTTGATAACGAGAATGATGCTTTAACTAACAAGGCCACCAGGGCCCATATATATATATATATATATATATATATATATATATACTGAATCATGTATATTCTTGCTTTCTTCTAATACTTTTGCTATCATGATATAGTTTATTATAAACATTGCCTAAAAACAACTGTATGTAAGCAATCTATTAAATTGGTACATGTACTTAGTACTTGATTGCTATTGAGCATCTTTTCCCTCGAATTCAAATAAAAAAGTAAGAAAACAAATATTTTCCAAAATCTTTTCAAATAATAATTTATTTAAAGAAAATTTCAAATTAAATTTTTTTTCATTTGAAATAAACAATAGATGTTTTTATAAACAAATTTTCATGAGGTACAGCATACATTTAATTACTTCTTAAAATTCCCTTGGAATTTCTCGCCAAAGAAGATTTTCCACTGCTAACAAGTCTATTGATTTCTTTATATAAATAAAGAAATTTTGAATTTTGATATATTAATTTCAATGCTCTAAAAAAGTCAACATGATTTCTATTTACGGGTCTTTTCTAAGATTACCCCTTTTTATCCGAAATCTATAAGCGATGTTGATGTTTGTCGAAACACAAGGATTAATAATTCTGCATTAGACTTTTCCTTTTATTTTGTTTCTCTCCGTTCTATAGTTTCCTTCTTAGATTCCTACAAAAACATAGCTCTCTGGAAAATATAAGTGGTCGAAAACCGTTCCAGAAGGGGAATAATAAGAAAGACATCTAGTTTCAAGAAAGGTTTCTATCTGGAACACTAAATATTGTTATCAAATTCCTGAAAGAGGAGAAATGGCACACTAATACATTTTGGGTCTATTTATAGTTTTCTGAATCTTCTATGACGTTTCAAATGGGCATGGTAAAGAGCAGATTTTTTATTGGATGCAAAAATTATTTAGAAATACGTCTTCAATACCTTGATACATCCAACAATATTGTTAAAAAAATAACTGAAAAATATTGATGGAATTTAAAATTTTTTTGTTACCGTGGAAAATGTTTTTTGTGCCACAGTCACGGAAATACAAATTTTATCCATAATATTATAATGAAACGAAAAATGTAAAAATATCTACAAGAGTTAGAAACTGCAACATATTATAATATTTAAAATTTTAAAATGTGGAATTTTATTTCTTTATATGACTGCACCTTTTTGTGTAGCGGCATACTTTTAACAATTTAACGAACGGCACACAAAGAAAAAGATAGTTAAGAAATCATTTGCTTACCTATAATGCATTATGTAAAATAGTTTATGATAATAATTTTGAATATAAAATGAAATAATATGATATGCACTACAAAAACAATAGATAGTTCATGAAAGGATTAATTACAAAATAATAAGAATACTTTTAATGAGAAATTTCATTATATGTTTCATGATAACTTCATTTATATTGGTACTTAAAAATGTCAATGCTGCTCTATTATCGTTTTTTACACTTAAGTATTCATCTTTTTTTTCATTTTTACGTCGGTTAACACTGTGAAAAGAATTCACATAAATCAAATGTAAAAATTGGGTACTTACGTTTTAGCATCACCACAGCTTTCTAAGCCGATTTCATTATAAAGAAATATCCTTATAATTAGAAAATTTCTTTTTCTACTTATAAGTAAACTTTTCATAATTAGTAAAATAAATTTTCTAACAAAAGATTAACCACTAATTTTACTTAAGTGTTTGCCCTAAATTAGCTGCGGTGACGCTAATACGAAAGTACGGAAAATTGCAATTGTAAATATTGGGAACACATGAAATTTTTCACGTGAGACGGATATTTCACTTTATGAAAAGTCACACTGATCAAAGATAAAAATTAATTTTAACTGTTAAAAAATATGATACATTAACTGTAAATTCAAGTATTATTTTACAGTGTATTTTTCTTGATCTAAACAAACCTTACTCGTAATAAAAAAAGCATTATAATTGTAACTATATACATTTCCAAAATTAGGCCGCGTACTTTATGAATTATATGACACACAAAAATACTGATTGATAATGGTTGAGAATCATCACTGCTCTAAGCTTCGTTCGTCTGGCTTCGATTCTAAAAAATCGTTATAAAAACGAATTAACAAAAAAAAAAAAAAAAAAAAAAAAAAAATTAGCTGTAATCCTTATAGAAAGATAGTCACTTTACACGATAATGTTTTTAAAAACGCAGTTTTGTGATTCGATTGAAAATGTAGTTGTTTGTTAATTGCGATTTTATTATTTTCAAATATTATTTAAGTTTTACATTTTTCTATTTAGCTGAAATTTCGTTTTAAGAAAAAGCTACTTCGTAACATGATAATATTTATAAATTAGTGGCTATAATTTTCAGACAAAAATTTTGTTATAAGGGTTAAGCCATTGTATTGAAATATCTAGAAATTGTTATACGGAGACAGCAACATTGTTTCCTATTAATGGAAAACAGTAGTTTTGATTTTTGTTGTAACTTTTGGCATTTGGCGAAACCAAGCTCGCTGGTCAGGGACTGGGCGAATGAAGTCAGAAAGAGCGTCTTCCGTGTTTTTAACAGAGAACCCACTTACGAGAGTGGAAGTATGACTTTGGCTCAAAGATGGCAGCACCATCTGGTCTTCCAGTTTAGAGATAGGAATTTAGAGAAGAGCCAAGGCCTGGCTCCTAACACCCCAGAGGTATTAATTTAGAATGAGAACATGGAGGGGATTGTAACCACGACATATTTTACGTGCCCCTGTCACCATTAGCGATACACGGCGGATGTTCGGATGAGCCGGGATTCGAACTCACTATCTTTCAACAACCAGGCCACCGTGGTCTAAAGTCTACATTCAAAATCACGAAACAAAAACAGTAAAAGATTTACATACATAATCCAATAATATTACATTTTTAAATATATATTAGCATATAATAATACAATTTTAAGATATAAATGAAATTAATTTTAAAAAACCAGTTGCTTCCCCCCAATAATGGACCATCTTTAAAAATGTATTATATTTAATATTTTAGAGTGTTGGAAAGCTGAAAATAGGTAGAGAGGAGAAAATTATACAAGTTAATATTTAAGATAAATTAAGTATAGTTTATACTATTGAAATAAAATAATTTTATCCATGATTTTTAAACCCGTATACGTATATATTGTGTACCTATTAAATTTTAACAAGTGGTTTAATTTAATAAATTAAACTATTGCTTTTATTTTAGAAAAAAATTATGTCAAATTTTCTTAATTAGTGTTAAGCAATTTAGCATATAATTCATTTCAGTTACTGTGGGTGTACTTTTACACCGAGAACACACATATCTTGTTAAAAGTTAAATCTCAATTGCCTTCATTAAATGATGTCTTTAAAAATAGGAGAAATTGTGTTTTTAGTGTTCCGTCGAGTCGGAAATATGAAGCTGTAAAAGCAGTAAAGCCAATTTAGAGTCTTATTTTCCGGAAATAAAGCTTCCTCAATTGTGCTCGTTATCAAAATGATATCATTGCGATAGAACTATTGGATGAGACAAAAAGAAAGTTATATATATGAATACAAAATACAGTAAAAGTACATATTATTAATCGTAACCATGACTTATAATTGATTTTTTTATAAGTGTGATTATATCATTTATAATTATGGGGAATTTATCTTATCAAAAATATTGAAACAGATGTCTTAAATGATGTATTTTCTAGAAGAAAAACCAACGGCCTTTATGAATTTAAAAGTTTTTACCAGGGGGATGTTTATATACAAATACGGCGTTGATGAGCGTGTGATGGCATTTTAAAGAGATATTCCACAGCCAATTTGGGTAGAAAGTTTTTGGAATTCCACGAAAATATCATAACTATGTAAAGATTGAGTTACATTTTTATTGAAGATATTCATGAATATTCTGAAATTATATTCTCAGATAAAGTGTGGGCGTGTGTACAGCAAAGATGTACAGAATAACCTTATAGACTTGGACCATTCAAATTTATTAAATTTAGGATTTATCACATCTTTAAATTTTGTTGTTGTACTAATGACACTTGACAACGTCAAGCATGCCTGTCAAGAGACTATGCGAATGAAGTCAGAGAGAGACTTCCGTTTTTGAATAGAGCACCCTCATACGAAGGTGGAAGTATGAATTTTGGCTCATAGATGGCAGCACCACCTGAATCTTCCATTTTAGAGATTGAAACCAGTGAAGACCCATAGAATGGCTCCAATCACCCCCAAAGGATTGATTTGGAATGGGAACAGGACATTGTGACCCGACATATTTTACATGCCCCAGTCACCATTAGTGAATACGACGGATCTTCGGCTAAGCCGAACATCCGTCGTGTTCACTAAGCCGGGATTCGAACTTACCACCTTTTTGTAACGAGAACTACGCCCTAACCAACCAGGCCATCGCAGCCTTCTTTAAATTTTAAATAGATTAGAATTAGGTTTTTTTTTAAGTACTACAACAATTGTATTTAAAATTATTATTACCGAAAATTTAATTTTAACAATTTAAAGGATTTTTAATTATATTTTATTTTAGCTATGCAAAGCATTTTTATGCTACAGTCATATTATCTGGATTAACTATAGAATGCAATCAAAATTACTGGGAAATGAATCAAAATTACACATATTACAAATTTAGAAAAACAATGAAGGAAAATTGTCTGATAATATAAAAGAAAAAAGGAAACAGCAGACATTGATGGATTTTAAACAACAGGCCATGTTGGCAGTGGCTTATTTATTGATAATACTATCGTTAATTGCAGAGTCCTCAACACACATGTACTGCTTTATATTCAGGTCATTTATAAATAGGTCATGGTTGCAATATCCTCTATGTTAACTGATACCTCTGGGGGTGGCAGGCCAGTTATTGGGGAGTAATCTGCTTGGTTCCTGCTACTGAATTACGAACCCCAGCTGCTATTTAACTGATGGAGCCCACCTCAAAGTTAGGTACAGGGATGGTACAGACACAACAGCCATGTTTTTTAATCTGACTTTTATAAATTTAGATTAGTACATCAGCAAAATTTATAAATATTACACACTTTTATAAATTCTGCTTATGTACTGGCTGTTCAAGCTCCTTACAAGGTTTGAAAAAATTCCCACATTCATTATTATAGAGTTGCATCTGGAATTTTGGAAGCACAAATTCGCTTGAATCATTGTTAGGAATCATGGAATATGCTGGCTGTTCAACAATTCTACCCTTGCAAAGTGTTGACATTCAATGTTGCCTACCCTGTCTAGTGGTCAGCGTGCATTACTGCGGATAGGTAGGTCTTGAGTTCGAATCCTGGTTCAGGCATGGATGTACTTTCTCTTCTGTCTTTGTCCTTTCCTTGTATGAATGAAGTGTGAATAGCTGCCAACCCTATAAACGAATACCAAAGACATGTGTGGTTAATTATATAAAATTTCCTCTTCAATGTGAGTTTCAGGCATGTTAGCATAGAGCTCCAAAAATGTCCGTCCTAACCGAACTTTGACATTCGATTAATTCGCCCTTTAGTATGGGACGCATTGATTTTACATGCAATTTGTTTCTAAGCGATCTAAAACGTGAAAAACATTTGCTTAATTTTATATAGAGATTACATCCATTATAGTTTTCAGTAGTAATCCTAAAATGATTTACAGGTAGAATTTCTCTGTTGCAATATTTTTGTCTCATTGAAAACAATTTTTATGCAATTAATTTATTTTTAATTTCTGCTATTTGTGTTTTAATCTTTCAATTTTACATGCGAACGGTTAAGTTCAATTTTATTCTTTATTTTTAGAATATATAGAATTTATTCATACAAAATTTGAATTTTTAGCTAATTTTTAAAAATTGAAAAATTAAATACAGGATTTTTATAATAACCAGATGCTGGTTTTGGAGTTTTCTGGTTTGAACAAATTAATGGACTTGATAAACCTCCGCTGAACATGGGGATGTGTATTATCATCACCATCATCAAAATTTACGGTAGATTTAAGGTTTATTTTATCAATTCCATTAGACATTCTTAAAAATACTATCAAATTAAGAAAAAATTGTTTTATTTTCATACTTGTACTTAAGATAGTAATCCAAGAAATAATTACATTTGAATTATATATGGTTACAATTTGGTTCCAGTAATCAAATTACTTGATTTTAAAACTAAAACAGCTTCATTTCGTTATATTTTACACCATTTTAGAAACAAAAGAAGTCTTTATGAAAAGGGTACAAATATTTCATGTAACATGAAATTATAATTATAATCAAAGTGAAAAGTGAATATTTTACTTAAATGGAAATGATAGTAAAATATAGTGAAAAATATAATGAGGTACATAAATATTATAAGAAAAAAAATATGATATTTAAAGTGAAAAATATTTAATATTATAATAAATTAATAAATTTGAATGTACGTTTCATTTAGTTTTTAACAAAAACATATCTTTAACAATGTTTCCTTTTAATAAATGTATTACATTTTTTTCTTTATTTGTATGTACTTCATTATGCATTTTTATTTTTATCATGTATTTTCAGTATTTAATTATGCATTTTCATTTTTTTATCATGAATTTTGACTATTTTTTGTTTCGTAAAAAAGTTATTTAAAAATCTTACTCATTTTATAGGTTCTTAAGAAATTTAATAAATTAAACAAATCAAAATATTAACTGGTTTTCTTTTCTTTTTTTTTTTTTTTGAATTCTAAATAATAATAAGCATAAATTAATAAGTTTCAATTTCTTAAAATGTAAAAAAATACATAAAAAATATGTATATGCTAGATCAAATTTCTCAAAAATAATGTTCCAATTTTAATAATTGCATTACTGAAACTTTTGATTAAATGGATATGAAATATAAAGTAAAACAAAAATTTTTTACTAAAAAATGCAAGGAAAAAAGACTTATATTTTCCTGCAATTTTAACCATGTAATTTGATTATTTAAAGGAATAGATAAAATATTCATTCTCCAAAAATCTTACAATTATTAAAATTTAAGATGAGAGAAAATACTTGAATTTAATTTGATATTTTAAACACGAGTTTCTAAAATATAATTCTTTTTCTTTGATTACAGGTTATAAAACAGAAAAAAAATATTTAAATAATAATATTTCCCCTTATTTTCAATTCATTCGGGTTTTACAAAAAAAATAAAATAAAACAAATTGCTAAATTTTGAAAGGGAATATTTTAGAGACTATTTCCTTTACAAGATCATTTATGTTTTATTTCTTAGTTTATTGGTAATTCTATTACATTTCAGTTAAAATAAATTGACATTATATCCATAAAATAAATATTAAATTAATTTGTTATCATATTAAATTAATCAAATTATTTGGGAACTAATTAAACAAATTTTATGTATTAAAAAATTAATTAGAAGATTCACATGAAATTTTTATATTAAATTTAATTATTTAATTTATTCTATAATTGTTGGTAAAAATAATTTTATAAGTTTTTAAAATTTATTCGGATTTTGTAAATGAAAAATAAGATTAAATAAATGCCATGTATTCAGGGGAAAATATTTAAGAAAAGTTTTATATTTGTAAAACTACTATTATATTTGAAAAACTACGTATATCTATCT
>JAPDSC010138618.1:0-12169 GCA_026290005.1 Latrodectus geometricus
CAAGGCGGATCTTCGCTTAAGCCGGTATTCGAATCAGAACGATGTTCTAAGCAACAAGACCACCTCACCCTTCCACAATCTTTGAACCCAATAATTCTACCTTAAGCACAAAAAATATGCTTGAATGATACTCCATTAGATATACAGAACACGAACATCCTATAAGCATAGTGCAAATTTCACAAGCGATTTATATTGTATTATCTCAATGCTGATTTTTCAATGCTGACGCTCACATGAATAGTCTTTTCACTGTTAAAAGCTACTTTTACGAAAGAACATTTTTTTAAACAGGTTTCGGGTAGACTAGTGTAGATATTTCCCATAAATATTTTATTACAAAATTCTTGAAGACCTAACCTAATTTACTAATCAAATTTAAAGAGCATGAAGAAACATATAATTTGCTAACGAGAAATTATTATTTTTTATATTTTATCAAAACTTAATTAGGATACGATGAAACACTCATTAATAAAACATTCTTTTCCTAATGGCAGTAATCAACAGAAATGGGTTAATTGAATTTTTTTGGTGCTATATTTCCAATTATGTGCTAATAAAAGACGAGTTACGAATTGAAATTCTCTGAACGATATGCAAAAAAAAGAGAAACCAATAAATGTCTCCCACATGATTAAAGGCTTAGCGTATCTCCGCTAACTATCTTTTCTATTATCC
Organism: Latrodectus geometricus; assembly: GCA_026290005.1. Classification (NCBI taxonomy): domain Eukaryota; kingdom Metazoa; phylum Arthropoda; class Arachnida; order Araneae; family Theridiidae; genus Latrodectus; species Latrodectus geometricus. The sequence goes on from JAPDSC010138618.1 coordinate 682, forward strand.
CAGATAGGGGGTTGAATCCATTACACAGAAATGATCCTTACCTCTCGTGATTGGAGAAGAAGAAAAAGTAAAACAATTCCTCTGCCAACATAATGATGAAATTCCAATAACGAACCGGTCGCACCTGTTGCCTTCAACACCGGAGCCCAATTCGATCACGTTCGGGGAGGGTTGAACACGGATGAAGAAGATCATCATATTAGAAAATAATAAAAAAGAAATTCTTTTATCCTCATCCCTGAGGAGTGGCCTGCATCGAAGCACGTGCTATCGATGTCTCTCCTCGAAGGGAGTGTGGGTGGGGATCCTCTGATCTGTTCAGCAGAGTGGGTGGAGTAATTTTTTGGAATCGCTTCTCTTTATCTTGTTGCAGTTATTTCGTGCTTTCGAATTTCATCAACGACTCAAACAGTCGTGTCTAATATTACGCCTGTTTTGCACAACTATTTATCTTGTGTGACAGACGGCTCGCTGCACGTTCTCAGAGGCGTTTGTGGACGATTTAAGTAGGCTTCACTTAGTCGGACAGCATTGGCTTTTTTTTGTTTGAGTCTATGTCTAACCGAGTCCAAATAAATGAATGAACTTGAAAAGGTGTATCAGAAATTGGAATGATTTAAATTAAAGACATATATTAGAAGATTAGGGTGAGAAGAGCTTGTATAAGCAACAGCAGAACTTTGTGAATAAGAAATGGGGAATGCTTCTAAACATGGTATCTGCTGCACATTTAAAAACATTACTATTGGGTTGTCCGGAAAGTTCGTGCCGATTTTCGGTAGGTAGCGCGAGAGACCTGACTGAATATATCATCACAATTATTGAAAGCAAATGACATGTGTACGCATTCTGAAATAGATAGCCTCAGTCATATTTGGAAAAAAACCCTGGTGACGATTCATTCATTTTTATCACTTTTGTACGCCCTAGATTAGGGTGGCAAATAAATTGCATTATAGGCATTGAATGATTTTCTTTGTCCGAAAGGGCAAAAATGCCACACAAGCGGCAAATAAGAAATAGGCACTGTTTATAGCGGACGAAGGATTCCCCTCCATGGGCAAAATTTCCACTCTTTGGTTGAGATCAAAACCCATTTGGACACATTTTTTGCCGAGAAATCTGATGAGAGGTTCTGGAAGGACGGAATTCTCAAGCTACACGAAAGATGGAGAAAAGTTGTAGAGAAGAATGGTGCCTAAGTAATTTAATAAATGTATATCAATATTTAAATGAGCTGCGTTTTAATTGCCCTCAAATATCGGCATGAACTTTCCGGACAACCCAATATTATTTATGTATATGAAGACCTTAGCATGTATTTCTGCTAAGTCTGATGTTATGTAGTTCATGACAGAGATTACACCCATTTCAACAGTTAATTTTTTTTCAACAAATAAAAGTAATTTTGAATTTTAACCAGACAACACATAACCACTAGATCAAAGGCGGCCCAGTCCTGGTTAAGCCATTTTAATACAGGACCTTTCATTCACGGCAGTTTGATTTACCCGATTCCGGATTTATAATAATAAAGCCATGGAAGTCTGAGAAAATTAGGCAAGTACTAGCAGAGAAATAGACAATATTAGAAAACATTTCACTTTTTAAACATTAAGAAATTTGGTTGCATCACCAGTCGTTGTTTAATAACATTGTCCACGCCACATAGTTTTCAAAATGTGTATTGTGATTTTCAAAAATGAAAAGCAACTGTGCAATAATTCCAGTCCCAATCGCATTGCACTTTTGAAAACGATTAAACTTATTAGTATCAATTTTGGCTTTAAGTAAGTCGAAAGTGTATTTGATCTTAAATCAATTTAAACGGTGTAGTTAACTTTCAATAGACTCAGCCTATCTTATTTTTCTTTAAAGTTTTCAGTATTTTTTGAAATGTCTATAACAGAATAAAATAAATATAAGAGAGAAGCGAAATTTAAAAAAAAGAGATAAAAAAAATTGCTTATAAAATTATGTTAGAGTTGAGAAAAAATAGATTTGCCAACGTCATTCTTTAGTTTCTGCCAATTTGCTCTACGAAAAATTAAAAAGCGTTCTCAGTTATAAAAAACTCAAATATACCAGATAATTTATAATATTGATGGACAAATAATAAGTTTTAGAATCAAAACCAATATTTTTCAAAATAGTTTCGACAGAATGCAATGCGAATGCATTTGTTCTAAGCGATATTTGTTAAATCTTGTTCGGCCATGGATGTACTTTCTCTCTTCTATCTTTGTCCTTTCTTTGTATGAATGGACTGTGAATGGTTACCTACGCTATAAATCGGTACCTATGGCATGTGTATTTAACTATAAAACAAAAAAAAATCATAATCAGTTATCCTCTTCAATGTGATGCTAGTGTCATCAGTTATACTCTATGCTACAAGCATGTTAGCATAGAGTTCCAAAAATAATAACGTGTCATAACGTGTTAAATCAAATTTAACCTTAAATTGACTTAAAAAATGCAGTGGGAATGAAATATTACCAACACGTACTTTAGAAATGCTTAATTTTATTAACGTGTTGGTAATACTATTTTTTCAGTTATGTACACTGGGAAAAAAAAAAAAAGGAAAAGTGTTTACAATCCTACGAGTTTACAAATGAATGTATATATTATCACCTTATAAATTCTGCATTAATTTAAATTTAAATGTTCATTTAAAAGTATAACCCTACAAAATATATTCGTCCAAAATTCAGACTTTGTACAAATTTGATACTTACTTCCAACAATTCATTAAATTCTCAATCATTAAAAAATATAATAAAAAAATATTTATTTTCTTTACAAAGTTTTCTATCCTTGATTGTATTGTACATTTTAGTATTTTATATTTAATTCAAAAATATAATGAATCAAGACAAATAAACAAAGCAAATATTTATAAAATATAGAAAATAGAATTTATTAAAATTATACTATTTTTTTCTACTAACAAAATGTTTTGAAAAAAAATTTTGATAGTTATTATAATTATTAAAAGCGACGTTTATATTATTATTATTTATACTGTCGTATTTAGTGATGTACAATTTTTAATGTCATGTCTTAATATCATCATTTCTGTACTCTGCAATTCGATTTAAAAATCGTCAAATGCGTAAAAAATAAAATGGGAAAATTTACGACGATAAGAACTTATGATTTATTTACCAAACTCTTTTATTTGAAATAAAAATTTAAATAGCATTTAACTCCACCCCCCCCCCCATGTAATCAGATTCTACATTAGAACACAATCAAATCGAAACATTCCAATGGGCGAAGATAATGTCCCTCATCGCTGTCGAAGCTCTCGAAGAATCCGAGAACACAAAAATCGCATCTTAATCTCTGTTCTTGCGGGCGAAAGTGATCCAATCACCGATCCATTCTCTATCGAATGCAGGCGGGGCTGATGGAGCAGGCACTCCACTTACCCTCTCCAGAAAATGCTGACGCTGGAGAAGAGCACCGGGAGGAGAGATGGTGAGGATGTTGGCACCCAGAGAAATCTATTTCCGCTTCTTCGACACCGAGACAAGGCAATTAGTTGGGAAATCGAGCGCTGGGGTGTGTGTGAAGGGGGAGGGGGTTTGCTGGAATTAGACGCAACTGGTGGGCGTCGAAGAAGGGTTGCCGATAAGCGACCGATTTTTCATCGGATCGAATTTCAAGCCTCGAGTGATGCTCCTGTCAAGTACTTTCTCTCCTCGGCTTCGTTTTTCATCGAAATCGATGGATGGAGGAGAAAATTCCTGGAACGAGGAGGAAAGCGAAATGTTCTGCCGAAACTTGAGCGAATACATGATAAATCGAATCACTCCTACCGTGAGAACTTTTGTCGTTTTATTGCTTCGCAATTTTTTCTTTTAAAAATATAAACCTTTTTATTCCTTTTTTTCAGGAGTCTTTATTCTTTTATCATAAGAAAAAAATGATTTTCGCAGTATATCAGAAAATAACAAAGCACACACAATGATTTTTACATATTCAGCTTCGAAACAACAAATTACTCAAATTTTCTACTTATTTCATTTAAACAAATTTCACCACTTTTAAGGTTTATTTTATAGTTTCTTTATTCTATTACTAACTAATAGAATTAAATAAAAAAATTATTAATTATTAAAACATTGCATCTTATTTCAACCAATTATTATTATATTAAATGATTACGGAGTAATTGTATTTAATATATTAACTATAAATTATCTTTTTACTATAACAACTTTATTACCTGATGTTTTACTTACGTAGTAATACATATCGATAGCTATTTAATATACTTCCAAACATTGTTGCTATATTCATATTTATCATTCTAGTGTCTTTTATTCAAATTTTTATTCTGTGGTTAATAAACTGTTATTCTCATTGAAAATATTTATTGGATGAATTATATATTTATTAGCCAAAAAAGTCAGCATAAAATTATTCAGTTTTAAATATGATATAAGACAGCCTTAATTTAAAGAAACTTTTATGAAGCTATGATTTCCAAGTTTTCTTCTTTGCGTCACTTGAATATGGGCCACTAACTATGAGAAGTCTTCCTGAAAGGCTTCTGTGGGTGGCTTTTAGGAGGATGACAGAAGCCTTCGGCTGCCAGTACGCGATTAAGTACGCTGTGTCAAAAACATTCATATGAATTCTGCAAACATTTGAGATTTAAAATATCTTTTTTATCCAATAGCAGGCACTGTGTGATGGACCCTTCCCCACAACAAGGCCGGAAATTGCTACTCATTTAGCGTTACCCGATGGGCACCTGTATACCAAGTCACGGAGGCGAATAGCATTACACACGTCACACCACCATAAACCTCTTTATAGGGCGGGCCACATTTTTTAATCATCTAAGGATAAAGGACAAAGAAACACAGAAAGAAAACGTCCATGCCTAAAGCGGGACTCGAACCCGGAATCAACAGCCTAGGAGTCAGGAACGCTAACCACACAGCCATTGTCCGCTCCGATATATAATAGACCTCTTCTGAGATAATGATGACTCAAGTATTATTTCACCTATTGCTGTCACTTGAAAATTACGAAGTTAAATGCTACCTATTTCAATGCACATTTTTTTCAAAATATATAGGGGGAAAAACAAAGCAGGAAAGAACAATCTCTTCTGTGACTCTATTCATATTTTTGTGGAAACAAATAGATAAAAATTTTATTTTTTAATTCCACAAAATTCTTATTTTTTTAATCATAAACAAGAAATCTGTTTGCACTAAAAATCAAAACACGAACTTAAATATAATAAAAAGTATTAAGCATGAATGCGATGATTGCAGAATTTAAGGATATATTTTTTTCGCAGAAATGGTTGACAAGTGAGTACCACATAATATACTATTGCATAGCATTCTTCCTAACTTATAATTGGTCTTTACCAGCTAGTGTAATCGGTGAGTGGGAGTGTTGTCACTTTGAAGCAGGAACTAAGCAGAAGTTCCCAATACTTTTCCTGACATCTTAGATAGCTACTGCAAGCTTAGGTACCACTGTTATGCTTATTTGATCTGAATTGTACTTCCGGTAAGAGACCTTTGTCACAAATCTAATCCGTCACAACTAGAGTTGTCTGCTTATTTTCACGATTTTTCCAATCATAATTTCTTATGATTTGTTGATATGACATTAGAGCTTTACTTATAGTCTAGGACAGTGATTCCCAAAGGGGTCTATATCGACCCCTAGGGGTCTATGACAACCTGCAAGGGGTCTACGTCAGCGAAAAAAAATTTGGGGGTCCATGAAATTAAAAATGGGGCTGCACGATAGTGGATCTCAACACATACACTGATAGTATGATGTAAGTAAATAGGTACTATCTTATAATATCAAAACATATACATTATTTATAATATAGCGCTGTTACCAATCTCCTAACGAAAAAAAAAAACAGACTGGACATCATTAGCCGAGGAGATTTAAGATTAACCCTTACAAAATTGACGCCAAATGTTGATAATTTATTATTAAAGCATCAGGTTCATCCTTCTCACGAAAAATATTGACTTATTGCTTATGTTATTTTATTTATAGTTTATTTTATGTTTATTTAATGTTACGTATATTTTACATAACAGATACAAAATTTTATTTTAAGTAGTTTTAATTTAAATTCAATTAATAAATGTATAAATTAACATGTGTTTTTACTTTAAGTTTTTAACACTAAACTTCACTACAGATAGAAATTTACAGGAAATCAATATCAGGTAAGTAGGGGGTCTACCCAATACGGAAAAACATGGCAAGAGGTCTACAGCACAAAAAAGTTTGGGGAACTCTGGTCTAGGACAATAATTTTAAAATGCAGTTATAAAAGATAATCAAATATAATTTCAGATATCACACATTGGCAGTAATATAATTGTTATTTTTACTTTACTGTGGAGACAGATATGAACTCATAATCTACAGATGAGTAAATGAAATATAAATAATTAATCAACATAGACTTTTCAAAGTTTTCTTAATTTTTATTTTACTTAAAAGATGCAAAAAAAACTTAGACTGGTAATTCTTAGAATATTTTTGATATACTGCTAAAATTTTCTTATTTTCGAAGCACTGTAATTTTAAATGCATTACACAAATACTTTTGTGAAATAAATTTAAATGCATTATACGAATAAAATTTAGAACCGATTTAGGTAAGTGTAACCAAATGTAAAATGTCTTAAACATTTTTTAATTAAATACTTGTATATTGACATGTTACAAATGGACACTTACACTTTTCCACAAAGATAGTATTTCAAAGAATAATTAAATTAAAACTAAGGGCAAACAATTAAAGTAACATTCCTTATTAAACTGTGATCTCTGAAAAAGTTGATAATGTTTTAATATTTATATCAGAAAATATCAATGCTAAAGAGATATTTTCTCCTTAAGTGCTTAACTAACTTATATTTTTTACCTGACTTTATTCTCTTTCATATAATGATAACTATAACGAAAAATAAAACGCCTGTATGAATCAAATAAGGAATGATCGAGGATGACACTCAATAATTCCTCTATTCTTCGAACGGCTCCACCCATTTGCAGTCACAGATACAGTGAAGCAGCTACAGGTGAGATATGCCGTCTGTCTGCGAATTATGGAAGGCAGAAGCTCGTACATATTTGAACCGGAGTTGCCCAAGGGTCTGCCTTATTGTTCCGTTATATGTTAACGATAGAGAAAAAAAAATATTCCCGGGTCACGAATTCCAGTCCCCATTCAATCACTGATACAGATCGAAGTGGTACTGAACCATCGACTCCCCCCCCCACTCTGAACAGGGGCGTGACCTTGCAAGCTGAGGAATAAAATCGAACTGACAGGTCGTTCTTGTGGCGAGGTATGCCGATTGTGGATTATATATTTTGGAACTTTTTTCTCTCTTTCTTTCGCCAGATGCTTTTGTTAGTAAATTCCAGCTTTATCTAAATCAAGCTACAAGGCCATTTGGTATGGAGGAGTGGGATTGTTATCCACCAAGAAAAAAAAAGAGGGTTTCATTTATGTTTTTCCTCTGACTGTGCGAGTCTGGTATTATGTCTGTTGCCTCTTCTCAACAAATTTTCCCTCTCTTTGAGCGGCGGTGAGTTACTTCTCCAAGTTGGGGGTGCTGTCACGACAGCAGAAATATGTTCCCATTCACCAGTTTTATTGCAAAAGGCTTAACACTAATTGTTTCCTCGACTCCGGCAAAATATGTTCTGCTTATGAAGACAAATGGCTTCAATTTTTCAAAGACAAAATAATTGTGTTTTCTAAAACTGCGGATGTCTTAGCTTCATACACTTTTAAAGAAAGAAAAACACGACAAAATCTTTTTTATTTCAATTAAATATTGCCCAACCACATTGACAGTAAATATCGAACATTTTAAAAGGAATTGTGATCGCTTTGTCACTTGTAATTTGAGTTTTAAATTTTCTTGATATCATCTAGATGTCATTTATAACTCAGCGTTCTTTTCTCTTACTTAATAATTAATAAGATAATTAATAATGAACTATTAATAAGTAAGCTGCTATATAAACTGCTAATGAATAATGAACTAATTATTGACATTAAATAAGCCCAATAATAATGAATAAAATAATAAAAGATGGGATTTTTTTCCCTTTTCTGACCAAGTATACTCAATTACCATTAGAAAAAACCAATATAAATTACAGATATAATTCACCTTTTTCAGACCAAGTATACTCGGTTACCATTCGAAAGAACCAAAATAAATTACGGATTAACTAATTCATTTTTTTTCACACTTTTCTGACCAAATATACTAATTAAACCCAAAAAAAACATAAAAAATAATATTTTTCTCTTTTTTCTGAATATACAATACATTAAAAAGAAATATAAACTTAAAAAGTAGTTACAATATAACAGTAGAAAGAATGATTAATAATGTTTAAGCATGTCAATAAATTTTGGATTTAAGTTTCAAATAGTTGCATTTAATTTTGCAGGAGACACTTTCAATAATTTAATTTTTTGCACTGAAATTTAATTCATTAATCTTGGATGCAGCCTGTTTTACAGATACTATGATTGCTGCTTAAAATGATTCATGTAATTTTTTTTACATTCGAAAATACTCAATTATTGCAAACAAAATCAGTCTTAATATAAGACACATTTTGTTACATAACGTGGCCTGTTTTGTTAATTCATCAAATTCATACAGTTGAGGTGGCTTGATTAGTTACAGAATTGTTCTTATCGTAAGGTAGCGAGTTTGATTCCCTACTAAAGTGAAGATCATCTGTGTTCATTAAAGATGGCTTTAACACGTTAAGCAAGTTATGCTTTCTCCAAGTGAGATAACTTTAAGATTGGTAGGTAAATTATTAAGGGGTATTCTGCTTGGTTCCTGCTTCTAAATTGCGAAGACTTCACCTAAATGGTAGAGCCTAAATTTGGTTTAGGCACAGAGAAGTATGTTGGTATGCACAACTGCTAAAACGTAAGGAGAACCTAGTTGTCTAAAAAATGGATTTGGGTTTTCTATTGACCAAGAACCACCACAAAATACCGGAATCGTTCCATAAAAAAACGCCCCTACTATTGAATTTGACAATTAGGAAGGATGTACTCCGGTAAAAGACGTTCTGGAATTCGCCATTCCCAAAACTACCAATCTGACTTGAAGAACATGTGGTGTGATTCGTCTTTCTGTATGAAACAGTTTTCCATCAGTCCAAATCTATTTACAAATTCCAGGTTTGTTTGCCGGCCTCGTTGAATGCTATATCTGGTTTGTGTGTAGAATGCAAGAGTGGATTATGAAAGTGTATAGTTTGTACCATACATACATAACGATGTGGAGAAGCCCTGAACTTTACCAACTGGTTAACAGGTTTAAACTTCTTCATCATCAGTAGAGGGGTACAGTTTGTATATTTTATTTCCTTCACGTTTTCATTATTGCAAGAATTAGTCTCCAGAAAATAACTTTCTGCAAGTTTGATCAAATTCTAAGTTCATCAACGTAACAAATTCTTGTCTGAAATTATTCATTTTAGCTTATATATTTTTTTTTCTACATCAGCTTTTTCATTTGATTCGGTACACCGTATAGCAATAACTCCAAACTAGGCCAATTATTCGAATAATTAATTCTCAGAAGCTATTTATTAACCTCTATAGTTTAACTCTAAATTTTCTAATGTTTGACAGAAAACTGCTGAGATTGAATTCATTCTGAAATTTAATGAAAAAAATTTATTGTTTCCAAAATTAGGAATTAGAAAACTAAAGCATCGTATATTTTTAATTAACTTAATTTGAAAATTACATTATAACAAAATAGTACTTTAAAATATTATTTTATCTTTTATATAAATTATCTAAACATTAATATAGTTTCCTAAAAATAAGCTTGTTGCCAATTAACAAAATATCATAAATTCGTAAGAATTAATAATCAAACTATTCTTAATTAATGTTGTATTTTAAATAAAATTATTCAATCAGGCATGTAAGTTCAAATAATAATACATATCCCTAATTATTATTTTAATCTCACGCTTTATTAATATTTATATGCTCTATTATATTGATCCTTATAATCTTATAGCGACGAATCAACCAAGATTCATGACTCAGCAGTAAGATTTCCTAGTTACGCATGCGCACAAGCATACAAGAATTTGTTGCCAATTGATACTTACAAAATCTCATAAATTTGCAAAAATTAATAATCAATAACAATAATAAAAATAATTAAGGCGTTAGTTTAAATAAAATAAATCAATCATGCACGTAATTTCAAGTAATAACTTATACGAATCAATTCAGATTCATTACTCAGCAGTAGGATTTTCAAGTTAACCAAGCGCACAAGCTTACAAGAATTATTTGCATGAACTGTTGTCAATCGAAACATCTCTTTCGGAGTTTTTAAGTAAATAGACGACATTAGTGTGACGTCATATCCACTACTGTTTCCAAACAAATACAATGTAAACATTTGTTTAATATTGTATTTAAGAGTGCCTTCTTGACAAACTTGGAGATTTTTGTTTAGCTATCGATTTTATTGGTGATCTTTGTTGGCACAGAACAATAAATTGTTCTGTTGCAACCAGAATACGATTGGAAATAAGCCCAGTTTGGTGATTAACTGTGACTACAATTTGGCGAGAATCAAAGGTTAAGCAAACAAAAGGTTAAAAGTTTTAACAAACACGTTATCCTTAAATAATGAATATCAATTTCAAAAATAACAATTTTAAAATCTATCACCGAAGTCTATGGCAGTTTCAATGATAAATGGCGCTTAACAAGAAATGTTTGGAAACAGTTACTGGATATAACGTCACAACTAATGTCGTCTATTCTGGGGAAAATTGATAGAAAATTGATTATGTTACAATTATGTCGCTCTTTAAGTATTCTGGCACTTCTCTTCAGAATTTTAGCGCTATTTTTTTTAAAATCATTACTTGAGCAGCATAGCCCCAACGTTTTCTGAAGGAATAAAAAACATAAGAATTAAATTAAAGCTACTAATAGGCAACTGCCGCATGATAGATAATACCCATTTTTCAATGGTCCTAAAATGAATTTGACATTAAAAAATCTAATATTCGATACAATTATCACGATAAAAATCTCTATATTTACTTATTACCGAGATGCTCTTTCGATACCCAAGCATCCATCAGGACTCTTCAATTTATATTTCGTAACATGGAGCCTGTGCAGTATAAATCATATATTCATCACTGGGAACATAACACTGTATATCAATATCAGGATGAAAAAAAAAATTGCAATTAAAAGTTACCGACTTCCAGCTGGCCGTTTTATTAACAAGCAACGTCTAAACCTACCGCGTCATCAGACTTGAAGATTAAATTATAATTGAAAGCCTTAATGACGCAGTATCACACCCTTTCCAAACCAAATCCAAAAAAACAAAAATAAAGAGCGAAGTATTTCATTCAATCTATTGGTGGGCGGCGC
>JAPDSC010138634.1:0-10158 GCA_026290005.1 Latrodectus geometricus
TGTTAAATTGCATGCATTTGTTATAAAAATAATTAATTTACCTATTTGTGTGAATATCTCTTCATCTTTTTTATATTTAATTTGATAATTTTTAACATATATTTTTGAATCAGCTTTTGATAAGAATATCATTTTTAATTTTTTCCCTTTTAGAAAATATTTGAAAGCTAATGACTTGTTTAATACAACATTACAGTATATTCCCTGTAATAAAATAATACCTAAACAAAATAAGCTGAGTATGTAATTTTTTTTTAAATTCTAGTAAATTTAACGCATAATTCCTAAATCAAGAACTTTCAACTCTAATGAAAACAAAATTGGGTTTTCAATGACTTGAAAAAAAGTTTTTACATAAAAAAGATAATTTCAAATACACTGGCTTCTAAAAGTAAGGAAACAAAAGGGTTATTTTCCTCATAATGTACAAATTATATCGAAGCATATCGAAATATTTCATTTGGATGGCATCATGGGCATGTTTACATAGGAATGTATCATAATTTATTTACAAAAAGAAAACTATCTCGCTTGAAGAGTCCATTCTTACGAATATTATTAATTAGTTTGTGTGCTAAAATTTCATAGAAACATGGCAAAAAACATTTTAATAATGGGTATTTCTATCCCCAGATTAAATACATAAGTGACAATACGTTTCAATGCTCTCAATTAAGTTGTTAAATACAAAAATGGAAGTCAAAGTCAGACATAATGCTTTTTTCCAACTCTCATGTAGACTTTTGAGAAAGGTTTAAAGCAGGAATCTGTCTTCCAACATATGTTCTTCAGGATTCAGGTCCAGAAATCAATTTGTTCTTTCCATTCTTTCCAAGCCAAGACCTTAATTGCATCCATCATCAACTAAAGCTTGATGAAATCTTGCGTTATCATCCATTAGAAAAGAATCATTACAAATCACACCAGTCATAACATCATTACAAGGATCTGTTCTCAATATCTCATACCAATCACAGTTCCTCACAGGATCACATACAGCTCAGTGTAACTATCAAATGAGATCCCTAGCAAAACAATTAATCCACCATCTCTGAAAGATGTGTTTTACCACAATGTTGGATTGATGGTATCATATACCTTGTTTCTTTTAGATCAGTAACCGCTCTTCCATGTGATTCTGGACCCCTTTGTAAGAAGTTCAGAGGCTAATTGCTGCTTATTATCAAGCCCAGGATAAGCGTGTGTAATTCTCTATCTCTTTTTGAGAGAAACACAAAATTTGTAATGGTTTTGATCGTAATGATCTCAAATAAGCATAATGAGAAATTCAAATACATCATCAAATATGCTACTGATATTCAAAATCAATGACCGCAAAAATAATATGCAGTGATCTATATAATTTTACAGTCATATTTTGACATTAAGTCTTAGTACATTCTTTATGTCATATTTTGACTTTTCATTTTCAAAAGTTGAATAAATGTTTGCTGATTCTATAATAAAATTTTGTTTTCTAAAAATTAATAAAATCTAATTTTTTTTTCAGTGTCAATTATTAAACATTAATATAATAAAATTTTTAAAAGTATATTAAGTTTAAAATAAGAATATAGTTATCTATAAATTTGATTTAGTTGAAAAGTACTTTGCCGAGTATCAGTAATTACTTGTTGAAATCATTATTTACTTTGAAATAGCTCTTAAAATATTTTAATCCCTACCTACAAGAATTTTAATACATTTTTAGCATAAACATTAAAATTATAAAATCCAAATGAGTAGAAAATTCGCAAATGTAGAATAAAACTCGGTGACACAAAACATATCATTTTTAAATATATTTCCCTTTATCTCATGCATTTAAGATTGTTTCTCTTTTATAAATGTATTTTCATTGCCATCCGTATTATCTAGTTAATCATCTCACATTTCATACCTTTGTCCTTTGTGAATACATTTTACAATGTATTTTCTGAAGGTTGTTTAAAAAGGTTTTTCTTTGAAATGTATTTAGGCATGTCTTATTAGCTTCATACTTATTGTTTTCATATACATTCTGAATTTCTGAGAAGCTTAAAAAATTTGCTCAGTTTGATGCTAACAAATCTTGTTTGCGGTTAAAAAATGTGATTATTTTAATTCACCCAACATCTTTAACCTGAAACTTAGTCATAATTTTTTTTTAAATGTACTAAGATTTAACGCGAGATTTAACGCAATATTTTCTTAATTCTTTCATCAATAGCACATAAAGTATTTAACAGATCAAATAAATATCTTAATAATTTAGTTTTTATTTATAAAGGAAATAAATACTTGATAAAATAATAGTTAAAGGAATACATTTTTTATCAAGTATTTTTTATATAATGAGAATTTAAGTAAAGAATTTATTTATAACATAACTGTCATTAAAAATTCTAAAATAATTATGATTTAAATTTGCCACTTATTTTTCCAAATACATGAATATCTGGACCACCGACAAAGAATCTTAGTTTTCTTCAAGTTATTTAATATCCCTTAAATACAGGAAAAATAAATAATTTACCTTCCTTTGTAAAGTTTCCGCTTCAATTAGAATAAAATGTAGAATTATATAGTTTCGAGGAGGATCTTTCTGTGAAAAATAAGTATATTTAAATTTAGCTCTCTGCCGGAAATTCTCACGAAAACTAAGAAAACACCTTTTTTGATATTGGATATTCAAATATATTTCTTTATAAACATTATTCTTAAAAATAGTCCTATAACAAATAATAGTAAATTGTTAAATATTTCATAGAACAAACATATTATTTTAAACGTATTAAATGTTTATTAAAAGATGAAAAAAATCATCTTAATTATAAGAGCTTAAATGAAGCGATTTAACTGTACATATTTTCTAGAAAAAGGCATATTTAATCATTAACATATGAAAATATTGAAATAAATTCAGAACTTTATTTTAAAAATATAATTGTTTGTTGAAATCTTTTTAATTACTGTGTCTATTCAACCAACCTTATGTTAATTGGTATAAATCTGAAATTAAATACTATTCCAGTAAAAAAAACTCAGTTTTGCATAAAAATTATAGTATTTAATAATAATCAACAAAGTATTCGATAATGACCAAAAAAACATTTATTTCATAAAGATATTTTTGGAAGATAACAAATGCATTGTTCTTCAGCAATAGGAAAAATTGCTTTGTTTATTTTACTGTACTAAAATACCTTGACATTCTGCGGACTTCCTACTTTTATTTGATTATGTGAGTTTCCATTCATGATAGAAATACAGAACGATTGTGACAATAATGGTGTTCTAGAACAATTCGTTTCAGAGAAACCATTAGTCGATAGGAAGATTTTATTTGCTTTTATCTCATCACACATTATTCATGTTTAATATCTAACATTTTCTTAGTGTAAGTAAACATTTATTACTAAAGAAAAATTGCCTAAAAAGTATGCATTTAAATATCATGAAATATATAGTTCATGTATTCCAAGCCATCTCTGTTAAAATATAATATAAAAGATAATTACAATTTCCTCAATATTTGTCTAAAGAAAAATTAATTTTACTGTGAATATTTAAAAAAAAAATCATTTAGCTTCAATAAATAAACATGTTATATTAATATGGTAACCTCAACAGTTTTTAGGGCTTTCATTAAAGCTTTAGAGAATTTAATATCTAATCTACATTTACAATAATATATATTATGAAAAATTACTACACATTAATGTAGCAAAGTAAATTGTAAATTACCCATGATGTTAATATAGTTGAATAAAACTTAATTCAAATGCTTTAATCACGTGTTTTACTTTCTTTGGTTTATAGCAATTTTGAAAGTTATTACTACTTAATATCAATATTAAATACAGAGTGTTTGAGATCAAAATTTTTACTTTAGCTTAAATTGTGTATCTAAAATTATTTAAAACGTGTGACAAACCTAGTTTAGTTAAAATATTTATTACGGAATGAACTTATATTTTTTTTAACCTTCAATATATATTCATTTATCAACTAAGAAATCAATTAGACGATAATTAAGGATTTTTTAGGGAAATATAAAATAATAGTATTGTTTTACTGTTTGTTAAAAAAGTGCTGTTTGTTTCATTATTTAAGTTATTAAAAGAAAATATAATTTATTAGTTGAAAAGTTTTCATCAAAACTCAAACTATTAGAAACAGATCTGCTTAGAAAACATTTAATCTAACAAAAGTTTTTAAAAATGAACCATTTTATATGAAAATCTATTTCCGACTATTAGACAGTATGTAAACCATTACTTTCTGAGTATCTTATAGTTTGAGAAGCACGTAAACACATTCAATTAGATTAATGACATGATGACAATATAGGGTTTGTAGCCCTTCATAAGTTACATTGTTTAATTACATATACACTTTCGATTTAATAAGTTGTATAACAAGAGAAAGGATCAATTAATAAAAACATTAATTCATAATTGACTTCAATGTGTGTAACAGTATAAAATCTCTGTTTTTTCTTCATAAATTTTAGTATTAAAATTAGAACATTATACTAGAAGACAAATTCTATGTTTATAATTTCTTCATTACTTTTGATACCATATTTAATGATTGGATATGACACTTATACGGCTATGTTCTAAAATTAGGATAATGTTAAATTTAATGCACATTATCACCGTATTGCAAATATAATACAATGAAAAAATTAAAATATATTTTTAAATAACTTTGGTAACAAATGAAATTAAACTTATATAACCAGTTTTCATATAAGTTTAATTTCATTTGTTACCAAAATGTTTTTTTTAAATTTAATGTAAAATCGAATATTTTTATAACTAACTAAATGAATAATATATTTATCAAACTCATAAATAAAGCAGTATGTCTGCTATATACATTAATAACTTACATAAATTTACATAGTATCCTTGAATTTATCAGCACAAAATTAAAAACTTTAAGAAAATGGATTAAATTTTAATTAAAATTAATTTAATTCCCTTTTTTTAATTTATTTCCTACTAGCAAATTATTTAAAATACAAGCTCAAACAATTTCGTATTAAATCTAATAGAAATGAAAAACTTAGTTATTTCTCAGTAAAGAATAGAGAATATTTTAACAAAATTTTGATATCAATTTTTACATCGAAAAACTCGAATTAGCATGGTTTTTATGGTTAAACTTATCATTCTATTTTATATGATTATTATTTCCTTTCAAATTTTTAAAGCACATTCATTAAGAAAAATTGCTTTTAAAAATTATTTTATTGTATTTTTGATGAATCTTTTCTCGTTAATTTAGTATGCGAATAGAAAAAAAAAACTTATGAAATTGATAACAATTAATATTTTAGAATAATAAGTATTATTTAATGATATTTCAGAATAATGCATGATAAATAAGTTATTATTAATCACACATTATTCTGAAATATCATGATTAATAAGTATTATTTCAGAATAATGCATGAAATTTGATTATATATTTGCTAAAAAAAGTGCTTTGCTTAATAAGTTTATTAGAAGTGCACAATTTATAATCTGAAAATTTTATAGAAAACATAATTAAATTCACCTATACGAAGATGACACAATATATTTAGTTCTTTTTATATAAAATATAATTAAAAAAATGTGTCAGCGATAGTTAATTATTTAAAATATTTCACAGTAAATTATTTATTTGATTCATTTTAAACATAAATTTAACTTTTTGGAAATTGCATAAAATAATAAAATTTCAGAAATGTAAGAGCTATAAAATGAGGTATATAATAATATACTTTATATGTATTAGGTATTTAAGTACAAATATATAAGTTATTGCATAAAAATTCAATAATGAAACATAAATTTGAAAATCAATAATAAATAAGCAAAGTTTGGCAAATCAAAGACTAAGAAATTAAAATATAAATAATAATATTCATCGGGATGGAAATGATCAGCTATGCAAATTACATATACATTCTTTTCTAACATTCACGAGAAAAAATGCCAGAAAATCATTATACAATTCCTCCGAAGTGTGTTGGTAAATACAAAAATGCTTTAAAGTGAGCAATACTTACAAACAAAATACACAAATCAAAAATAGAAAGAAAAATATTCAAGCAATACATTTAACAATTTATCAAAGCAATTTACACAAATCCAGAGGAAATAAAGAATATTAAATGCACCATAAATCAAAACTATTTAAATTGACTTGATGTCAATGTTACCAAAAGTTATTTTAAAAACTATAAGGTAAATTTGAAGTAGTTTAAAAACTTACAACCAAAATTCAAAGTTACATAAATTTATAACTAAAGCATAATTAAAGACATTTTCAGGATTTTTGTTTGAATTCCAATGCTTGATCTCTAGACTACTAGACTCTAGATTGCTTCAATTTTAGAAGAAATTATCTACCTCCTACATAATTGAAAATTAAATTGAACTGAATAATATTGTTTCAAATATATTTAATAAAGCGTTTAAATTGATTTTTAAGAAACTTATAACTATTGCAGACATTGTAAATACTATTAAAAGCACTAAAGATAACATTCTTTTTTTCTGAAATACTTTAAGATATAATTCACACTGGTTATTGGATATTTTTTAATTTTTAAATCGTTAAATTACAAAATTCTGCCTCATTCGTTATTGAAATTATTTTCATTCAAATTTTGTCTCATTTATGTTTTACTCATTTTCAAATTGTATCTTATGCGTCTTATCTTTCTCCAACTGCTTTTGTGCTTGTTGGATTGTCAAATATATATATGGTTTTTATTATATATTTTTATAAAAATATGTTTGTTGGCATACACATTGCTAGAGAAAATAAAAATATATTTATTACTACTGTATTTTATTTAAAGTGAGTTATATTGTATTTACTAAGCATATATGTGTGTGTATGTAATTTTTAAAAATATCTCTATTTATTTAAAATTGTATCAATGATAAAAATATCATTTGTTTAATGAGTGTTCTTTAAATTCTTAAACTTGTTTCTGAAAATAAAATTTTTTAATAACGTATTTGCTTTAATAACGTATTCTTATAACGTATGTCACATTCTTTTAAATAGGAAAGTTTTTGATAATTTGTGACGTTTCACTGAGAATATTCATTGGAAGATCATTTCTCGTACGAGTTAAATAAATATTTATTAAATATTTCACAATTAAATCTTATTTCATTTTTCATATTAAATTTTTTCCAAAGAATTAAAATTAATAAACATTTTTTATTCTTCCAAAAACAATATTTGATTTTCATTGGGTGTTTTAACTTTGTCTAAAATAGGTTTATTATTCATGATTCTGAAATATTCAAAAGTAAAAGTAATTTTTTTACATGTTATTCTAATTATATTTTATGTCTCGAAGTCAATGATAAAATTTTAGAACGCAAATAAATATTAAAATTATTGACTTCATCAAGTTGTAAATGAAATTCCAACATTTGAGCTCTGAGCTACCATAGAACCGACTAGTAAATGATTTCCAAAATTCTATTCATAAATCATGTAATTAGTAAATAAGACCATTCGGACTCCATAAAACTAAATTATTTTGTTCAAAAAAGATGTCAGTCTTTGAAAAACTTTTTCAGACAATAAAATCTTCTGTAAATTTTTTCAACTCTTTCAAAACAATAAACAAACTTGATATCTTTATTCAAATTCTGAAAAATAATGTAAAATGTTAAATTAAAATTTTTAAGGTGGTATGTAAGATGTTTTTATAATTATTTTAGGAATGTATGAATTCTACTAGCTTAAACCCATATTATTATAAGCTGATAACTTATTATTTTACCCCATCATTTATTTTTTTAATTTATTTTACTTAAACTTTTATGAATAGCTGTTAACAATTTTGCATAAAATTGTATTATACAAATAATGAAATATATACTCAAAATAAATAACTGGGTAAAACATTATAAAATGTATAATAATAGAAAATATATTGGATATTAGAATTATATTTTAGTGTAATTTATTACTGTGAAGTTTATAACCCTTGATTTTTAAATCAAACACATTCAAAGTTAAAAGCATAAAAGCCTTGAAGCATTTCAAACTTTCCCAATGCTTTTAATTGAGAAAGTTTGATTGTTGGGCACTTAAGGTGCTAAATAACTCCTCTCCTTGATATTGTAGATGATGAAGAGATCGTTAATGGAACTTGCATTATCAGATATTATTGTCGGTGATGGACAATCTGTTGCATCAAATGATTTTACATTTGAGTCTAGGACTTCATCCTGATACCAAGCAGTTGCCACTTAACCACGTCACGTCTGTAAATTTCTGGTACTGTAAAACTAGGCCGAAAACATCTGGTCTTACTCTCCAGGTTATTATAAATTTCTCTTCATATTACTATTAATATTTTGACTCGCCTTTGAAACATAGTTTTATTATAATTAGAAACAATTTGTTGGAGTTGGTTGTGACGAATATTTGAACAAAGAATCATTGTAAAAGGATTTTGAGCTCATTATTAATTTTGTATTAACAAAAATAGATAACAATTATTGATTACTCCTAAGTAGTAGAAATTAGTTTAAATATTAAAGATACTACAAAAATATTAAAGATACTACAGATACATTTGACTTTAGAAAATATTACATAAAAACTATTGAACAATTTACAAATTAATATTACTGAAAAAGTAAGAAATATTTTTACTAAAATATTGCATTTTAGCTCCTGATTAATATACAATAAATGTAAAATATTAATATTCAAATTAACGAGGATATGTATAATTAAATTATTTGACCACAGAAAAAATATTTTTACATTTATTCCCAATCCTTACAAATTAATAAGTATAAATTAAATATTAGTTTAATTCCCTTTAAAATGATTGGTAGTGTTCTTAAAAGCATTTAACTTGATATAAAATTACTTATTTTCATCTACATTTATTTAAAATTATTTTATTCATCATTACCAATTAATAATTACATTATTATATTCATACTTATATATTTGATATTTATTTAAAATAGTTTAATACTGCTCCTGCCAAATTATTAATTAAGATATTGACTGAAAATTGAGTACTTTCTATATTATCAATTCCGGTAATATATCATATTTCATGAGAAAATATTTCATTTTCTGGATAATTTTCAATTGTTAATGGAATTCAACCATCTATCAGCAAAAGTTTCAACAACTTTCTTATCTCATTTTTCAAATTTATTCAAATGAAATAATTTTTTAAAATTACCTTTAAGGCAACTTAGCTATTTAAGCAAAATTGAAGTAGAAAGTTGGTACACATCAACATTTTTTTATATTGAAACAATTTTTTAAAAATTTTGAAGTAAAAAATTTATTTCCATACAATTTATTACATGTGAAGAAAAATAATAAGAAAAAATTATTTTAAAATGTTGCATATAAAATTTATTTTTTAAATATTTTTTTTCATATTTAGGCAAATTGTTATGGAAAGTAGTTCTTATTGAGTCAAAGATATATCTTTATTATATTTATTTATAAAAGAATAATTGAACTTGATATTATTCATTTATAAAGAAAATGTACTGTGATTGTTTCAGAAAACTTCTTAAAACACATTTAATTTTGGTTATTATGTATTTATTTATTAAAATGTTATTCTGACAACATGTCCGTTAAATAAAAAATTATATATTTTTATTTCTAATTATATTTTAATTTGTTCTTGTGAAATCCAATCTTAATGAAATGTTTGTACTAAGATTCTAAGCATTTTGATTTCGCTCCAATACCTTGCAAGACCAATATTTTACTTCTGTTTTTAAATTTCTTAAGGTTTATTTCATGAAGATGTTAGCATAATTTATTTAAAGTTTCAATCAATATAATTTCTTATGTTACACATATTTTATTATCTACATTTATATTTCCCAGTTTTAACAATTGATAAGCCTCTTTCAACCATGTTAGATACTATTGTTAAAATATATTTTGCACTTAAATTTGTTCACACAATTTTACGTTTCATATTATGACTTTTGATATTGCAGTTCGATTTTTATAACAAAATTATATGTATAAAACAAATAATTTACATAATATTTTGAAAATATATTCAAAATACATATATGTAGACATCTTCTGAAAAAAATATTAAAATTGAATAGAGAAAAGGATTAATATTACTGTCTATTTTAATTTAAT
>JAPDSC010138638.1:10085-26981 GCA_026290005.1 Latrodectus geometricus
TATATATATATATATATATTGATTCGCAAAATGACATCAAGTTATTGATCTCTTAAATTTGGAAGGAAAATAGATTTTAGAAATGCATATCTATTGCTAAAATCAAAAATTTTTTAATTTTGCATAAAAAATTATTTAATAAAAAATAATTTAATAATTATTGTGTATGGCTTTACATTGATCACATTTAAATATTAATAATTCTATTTTTATTTTTTTATTCCTTCCTATATTTTGTCTAATATTGGGAACACAGACAAAATAAGATCTAAATAAATTAAAGCAAACTTGATTTTTAAATTATTAAGGGAATTATTAAACAAATTTAAATTATTTAACAAATGATAATTTTGTTTGACTTAGAATCATGACAGAGCTTATTTTTCATTGGAAGAAATTTAAGATGACTTAGGAATATCATAAACTTATGGTAAAACTCTAAAAAATCAGTTAAAAATAATTTTTAGTATATCTTTGAGAGCAAATATATTGTAAATATTTATTTTGTTTTCTATACATCTGTTTCTTATGCTTGTTTTATTACAATTTTGTATCTGATATTTAGAAATGGATTAGTATATAATAAATTATGTAATATATATTTACTGTAAAGTTTCAGCAATTTGGGATTTGGTTATCTGCTATGCCAACAGCATTTATATTTTTATTCAATTAATCCAACTAAATTTGTTGAAAAATAATTTGCTGTTAGCTTGCAAACGTCAATGAGTATAAGTGTCTGTCGAAAGCTTGTTTGCGTCAGTTACCATTTGATTTCCCCAAACATTTTCATTTGTTTGTACATTCATGCTAAAAATACTATTTCTATCTTCAATAGTCAATGCACAGTGGAGTTATTTGTTGACAGTAAGTTTTTGAATATGCTATGCTTTATTGTAGTCATATTAACAATCATGATTATGGAAAGGAAAAAAGAAAGAAGATTCTTTTATCAATGCCAAAAAAAAAAAAAAAATTGATTCATGAAATAGTCTAGATAAAAGGGAAACAGTGCAGAATACAATTACTGATGACGATACCATTAGTCATTGCACTGTTGGAGATTAAAAACAAAAGCAATTACAATTATAATTGTAGTGTTCCTCACAAGTTTCCAAAATTGACATAAAAGAGAAAAACAAAAAAAAGTAATTATAAGAAAACTGTTGAGGCTTTGTTACATTTGCTTTGCAAGTTTGTGGATAAAGGAATACTTATTTTAAAAAAAAAAAAAGGCATTGTATTTTCAAAAAGAAATTATAGAAAGTGATGCAGATTTTGCGCGGACAATGTAGAAGCAGGCTAGACAAATGTTAAAAGTTATCTGCAATCCATCAGTTCTAAAGAAATACTGTCATGAAACTTTGAAGAATTGGACCAATTTTAGAATATTTCAACATTCATTGAAGCTGAAAGCTTAACAAGAGATCAAATGTTTAATTGAGACAAAATGGGCCTTAATTATAAAATGTTACAGAATAAGGGTTTCATAGCTAAATGAAAAACAGTAGCCCCCAGAGTATAAAGTTAGAAAAGAGATTTATTATTCTGGCAATGATTGAAAAGACAAAAAAAACCTGGTGGTTTTAAAGCAATTTCAAAATATGTTCTAATAGTAAAATATTTTAATTAAAATGCCATTGATGAGCAGTGACATTTTTATAAATTAATCTTTTTTTAATTTTTTTATTTATTTTTTTTTTTTTAAGATTTTCCTTAACAGAGAGGATTTTAGTAGGTAATAACCTAACCAGGAAAACAGCTTTAGTTTATAAGTTTGATGTTATTAGTATTTTATAATTATTACTATTACCTTTGGTGACATTACTTAGGAAAAGCCTTATATCTTTTTTAATTTCTCATTAGAAATATGTCAAATATTTTGTCTCTGTTCTGTTCATTAATCTTGATAATTATTTTATTAATTTATAGATGCAGTTGTGTTAAGAACAAATTTTATTAATAATTCTGAATAATATTTTCATTCTTCAATTTATAAGTTTTAGCAATTTTAGGTACATGTTTTTGTTTCATATTCTTAAGGCTTTCTTCGCAATGATATTCTGCCATGATTCCTATATATTCCACAAGTTATGCAACCTCTTCTACTAGTTTGTAAGCTTATTATTGAAATTAATAGCCATTTAACTCAACATTCTAAAGATTCTGCTATGCATTTATTGCAATTGTTTCTTACAGGAAACAGGATATTAATATATTTTTTGTTACATTTAATTTTACTGTCCATATTCTTAATTTTATGTCTACTATATTTTGAATTATTTCTGAACACTATTAAAACTATATTTTCTTCCACACTTCTATCCACCTTGGTTACATTGTAGCTGATCACAGCTAGGATGTAACCATTTTTAATTTCATTATAACATGAAAATCTTCCACTTTTGTTACTCCATTCTTTGTCATTTCAAGAATTTTTCTGGACAAATGTTTTAATCACATTAATTTGTCATTAGTTTATAGAAATTATTATTTTATATAATATTCCTGGTAATTTTACAAAAATTTATTAAAGAAAATGAAATATACATTTTATTTTATTACAATATATATCTATATATATAGGCTTTACATTTACATGTTGTGTGGTAAAAATAAAGCAATTCATTTTTGTCAATTAAATATAATTAATAGAAAAGCTTTATGTGTTTCCCCCTATTTTTTACATTGAAATAAATTCGAATTGTAAATAGAGCCATTATAAATTTAATAAGATGCAAAAAAATATTAAGAATGCAATGTGATAAGATATTAACAAAGTTAAATAAAATAATTTATTTTCATATTTATTATTTGAATTAAAAATTGTTATCATAAAATGTTCAGAAAATCATTTTGGCTTGGTGGGGCAAATTAAATTTTGCCATATGCTGGTCTTACGTCACTTAATTTCTTGTAATTGTATGAATGCAATTTTTTGCATAAAATACCTTGCTTCTGACCAGTTTGTCTGCATAGTTTTAATTATAATGTTACTATTTCATAAATTTTTGTAACAGAATAGATGATTTTATCAATTTAATGAATGTTAAAGTTGTTTATAAAAAATTTTTATGGTATTATAGTTTTTTTCTATATATTTAAAATTTAAAAATGATTTATTGAATTTATATATTCATCTTTATTTATTTATTGAATTCAATAATGCATAATTATATCAGGAGTTGAAATCATGTTCTCGTGTATGACAGTTCTATACAGTAATAACTGTAAAATCTTTCTTGAAAGAAATCCTCCAAATCATTCTAATTATAAAAGTTAATCAGTAATTAATAAAAGTAATTGAATAATGCAGTTTTGTGCGGTTTTGAAAAATTAATTTTATTTAACCTTATATTAGTCAATTTTTAATTTGCATCCTTTTTGAAATAATTCTAAAAAATTTTTATTTTTCTAAATAAGTATTTTAACTTATTTGTGCTCTCTACAAAAAATGGTAAAATTAATTTTATAAGTTGCTTATACAATTCAATAGGTAATCATTTATTTCACTTAGACAAAAAAAATACTAGACTACACTTCAATTTAAGATACTCTCAACACATTTTTAAATTTTACATGTTTTTTAAATTAAAAATGATAAGTGTTATCTGCTTATTAAATTGCTCTTCTCAGGAACGTTTCACTCTATGCATTGTATATCACTATAACAAGTTTTGATTTTAGCACTTTTCTTTATCAGTAAAATTTCATTATAAATCTTATCAACAGCTAAATACCTTTTAAATTTTACTCCAAAAAATAAAATTTATTAAAACTGATTAGTTGTGTGAAAATGATTTTTAATCTACAGTGCTATTTTCTGATAAATAAGTCTTTAAACCTCTAGAAAATTGAATATTAAAGTTTATTGCTGAGCTGATAACCAAATGATTTAAATAGCTTGTCGGTTTGATTCTTCCCTCATTGGTTGTTTGTCTTAGTTTTGAATCCACTTTAAACTTTCCTGGTGCACTTTAAGCTGTATATCTGAGCTGGAAAGTAAAAATGTGAGCTGGAAAGTAAAAATGTGTTTATTGAATGATAAAGAAATCAAATCTTTATAACTATATTTTAACCTGATTAATTCAATAGCAAATCACTCAATTAATTTTAATATATATATATATAAAGCAAAAATTTATAAGATCTATAAAATTATATGTAATAAATTGAAAATATTTATAAATAGTGAACTAAAATTATTTTCTACTGATATTTATTCTTGTCAATGTTATAGATTCTTTAGTTACTGAAGTTAGGTTTCCCTTATATATAAATCCCAATTAAAATGGAGTATTTAGTTAAAAATTACTTAAAATGAAGTAACTTTTTTCACTTTTAAAACTTTTGTAAATTATTATTTTATTTTATTTTTTTTTTATTTTATTTATTTATTTATTTTTTTTTTTCCAATTTTTACTTAGCCAACATCTTTACAAGAGAATCGACTTTGTATTTAAGTTTTAAAAAATTCAGTAATTCTAAACTAAAATAAATGTGTTTATCTATATTATTACAAACACTTCTGAAATCATTCTAGAAGTATTAACTTTTATTTTCTTTGTTGCATTATTGTAAATAACATATATGCTAATGTAAACCAATAAAAAATATTGGATAAATATTAGCTATAAGGTTAAATGAACTAGTAAATATTGTTTCAAAGAAATAAAATTTTATTTAAATTTTAACGGTTTATTGATGGGAATTGAAAGAATCTTTTCATATTTACTTTAATTCTAGTTTTTAAAAAATTTGCTTAAAGGATTACTTTAAGCAAACTTTCACCTGATATAAAAATGAGAATAATGTTGTTCTTATATAATTATCAATGATTATGTTGATACAATATTCTCATTTTCAGAAAATTGTAACATTGGAAAAAATTTCAATAATTGAAGCCGTCTTATGAGATTTATTAATAATTCTACTGACAATAATTTTGTAAATTTTAATACAAATCTATTATAGAATATTTTGTAATATTATAGTTTTATTTTTCTATATATTTGTCTCATTATGATTTTCATGTATTCCTTTTTAGCTACTTAATTTAGTAATCTTTAAATATATATTTTACATTAATTATGTAATTATAATCATAAATACATGTAAATCATTTGTAATTTGATCTAATTTTGGTAAATTTTTAAATTATATTTTCAAGATTTTGAGACGACATTTATAGAATATGTACTTGTATGAATGTTTAGTTTATTTAAATGAAAAATAGAAAAGAAAAAAAAACAATATTTTTTATCAAAAAGTATTTTTTTTAAATACTTAAAATATTTAGAAAAATCAAAAAATTTATTCTTTTTATTAAATACTTGTTTTGTATAACTTAAAGTTCGCAAAAAATCCTGTTATGTTGTAATTTTGAATAACCCACTTCTTGTTAAATGGAAAATATTGTTTTTTTATTAAATTTTAAATTCTGTGTGAGATAGCAATTTCTATCCTGAATAATTTTTTAAGTGTAATTAAATGAAATTTATATTTCAGTGTCTTCAATATTATATTAAAATTATAAAAAAATTATTTTTTAGGTTGGGCTGACAGATACAGTTAATTATTAAAGTCCATTACCTTCTGCTTTGACCTTGATGAGGATTATGGCATCATGTAACGAGGAATTAGCATTACATTTGGTATGATTTTACAAATTATTTTTTTTTAGATTTGATATATGCTAAATATTTCAAATAAGTAACTGTTATAAGCAAAGATAATATATATATTGCTAACAAAGTTATCCATTTCTTTCTGTATTCAATAATTGTGGATAGTTATATATTCAAATAATATTCTGTCTAAAAGTAATTTCATATACTTCAAAATTATCAAACTTTGTTATTGTATTATATACAAAATTATAGAAACAAATGTGCTGTATCAAATTTATGTGCTTTTCATTTTTTTACTTCACAAATGGTTTTTGCAGAATGAACAATTTTTTTCTACAATGTTAACATATGAAAACAACAAATACAAGAAAATTTCACTGTACATGTGAAATTTTGCAATTAAAATCAGTTAATTCTTCAATGAATTTTCCATCACTTAAAATATTTGTTTCAAAGATGTGTTCGTAAAAATGTAAATGATCATCAAGTTTGGTAACTTGCTACAACATTTGTTATCTTTTCTAGAAAAACTAACAAAAATTGTATATATAAAATTTCAACTCTTCTATAAACTATGAACTTATAGTGCTTTGAACTTTTATGGACATAAATTTTTGATAATAAAAATTTTTTTTTCTTTTTCTTTAATTATTAAACTAATATTAACAAAGCTTTAAAATTTCTCTTAATAATAAAATTATGTTCAAATTTTCCAGTGCAATTAAATGTAATTCAATTTTTAAGAGATTTTTTTTCATGAAAAATGAGTAAATTATAATAGTTTCTAATATTGAAGGATATCCATTCCAGTGTTAAGCTGTATGGTTATTTTCAAATGCTACTTTATTTTAAATTAGAGAACTAAAATCTAAATTATGAGAATGAAATGATTGATAAACATCTAAATATATATTATATTTTATTATTGTATGTAATATATTTTACTGAGTTATTAATATTTTTTCTGATGTTAAAAATCTCAAAATTAGGATATTGTCTGAATTTATTGATACTTTTTTCCAATTTAGTTGATTAAAATAATATGTGTTTAAAATCAACAGGTATACATACTTATTCATAGGAATTGTTTGAAAATTAAAAATTTAAATTTAAGAAAAATATTTAGAATTCTTAGAATCCAGAATTCACGTGTTGAATATTATTCTTAAACAATATTATAGACATATAATACTGTTGAAGAATAATAAATTTTTAGTGATACAATGCACAATTTTTTGACTGGATTTGTTTTAAATATTGTTAATATTTTTTTTTTATAAATATTTGTATTTTTTATGAGACATTTTTTTACATAAATTCTTAAAATATAATGTTGAGATATATTACACATTAAAAATGAAGTATAGAAAATTGAATATTATGTGTTAAGATGTCTTATGTGAAAAATATTATTTTTAAAAGTAAAAAATAGTAAACCTTAAAATTGTAAACATTTTATTAATGATTATGATTTGTATAGCTTTCATTATCAAATTAGTTAATAATATTGATGAAATAAATATATTAATTTTTTTCCTAATCAATGAATATGTATTTTCACAATTTTATTTGTATATTATTGCTTTAAAGTTTTATTGAAATTTATAAAATTTACATAGTATTTATCAATTTTCCTTTGTTTGTGTTTACTATAACTTGTTGAATTACTAACTTATTCTGTTTTTCTTCAATATTTTTTTAATTCATGTTAAATATGTATGAAATTTTATGAATCATTAAATCTAAATAAATATTCCTAATTATTTTGACTATTTTGATATTTCTAGTTTAGATTTTCTGGTTTAAATTCTTATGATTTTAATAGTAATAATATTGTATAAAATATAACTTTTGCACAAATGTATGCAAAAGTATATTTTTAACTTTGTAATAAATTCTTATTGCAATTATTAACATATTTTTTACATACAAAATTTTGATTTGTTGAATATTCAAATCAAAATTGTAAAAAGTATACTGACACTGTATTTAATATTCTATGTAAGTTAAAATATTGTGAACCATTTTCCTAATTTGCGAAGATTTTTGTAATTGCAACTAATATTTTCATATTTATTGTAATGCTCAAAATGCAATAAATTATCAATTATTAGATGCCATTTTAATATTTTTAATGCATTTAATGAAAAATTACTATAACGAGAAAACAGGCAGCGATAAAATGACTTTTATAATTAATTTGGTTAAAGAATTTTCACAAATAAAATATTTTAATTCTTCTTACCCCAAAAGAGAAATATTTTCACATTTTTTTTTTCATGGGAAAAGTAACATAATCTTGCTGTAGGGAAAAAAAATTTTTTTTTTAAATATTTAAGTGTAGAATCACTGTTTTTAATAAAATAGCTTCAATATTTTCAAACATAAAATATTCTTCAATCGGTTGTCACTTGGTGGAATGGTATTAATTGACAATTGATTGAAGCTTCTTTCAATCATTTTGTGAATTATAGAATGAATTATCCATTCCATGTAGTTCAGTGAATAATAGAGACTTTATTGTAATATGTGTTTGCATATTAATAATCATAAATCATTTATTTATAATTTATTAATTCCTAAAAAACAATCACTTTATATTATTTGTATTAATTATTATGGTAAATTTATATTTTACCTTATTTTCTTATCTAGGAATAAAAAGTTATCACCTCATGATCTACAGAATATTATGGTTGAGGGTTTTTAAATTCTTCATATTTTGCTCTGCTATGGATTGGGGTTAGAAGTATTTTTGTAAGAATATATTTCTTATTTATTTTAATGTGGAAAATACTGTTAAAGTAATAAGGAAATGTTAAATTTTCAGTTTTTTTTTCTTTTGTTTATCGATAAAATTGGTTGAATACTTTTCTACTAAAATGTTTTTTTAAATTGTATGTTATATGCAACAATGCTATGAAATGTTTGCTTGAAATACATATTTTCTTTCAACAATTCAAATAAATTTTTTTATCAGGAAAAATCCTTATATTATGTAAAACATTAAAAAATGGAGTTTTCCTTTCTTTATGACATATTATTACAATTTATAGGTCTTATGGTAATTTCCATAATTTCAAAATTATTCTTTTATAACTTTCCTACCATACTCGCTCATGCATTTTACATACTCCAATTGTTTCTGATTTAGAAGGCACTTTGTGCTTAGAAAATATAAAAAAATATCAAAAATTTATATCAAATATCAGTATATATCAAAATATAAAAAGTATCAAAACTTTAAGATATTCTATACTAAACTTACTTGCATAGCATGCAAACGTTTTTCCTATTGCTTTCCTTTTGTACCACCTGCAGACAGATTTGAGTTACACTGAATGCTTTGATTGTTTTATATTATATGCTCTTAGTTCAAACAGTGAGTGCTGATAAATTAATTAAGCAAGGTACTGCAATTTTTACGCAACTTGTGACATGTGGCTATGAATTTCCAGTAGCGTGCACCTGCAAACAATCAAATCCAATAATATCACAAGCAAATTGCCACCCAACCACTTTGCCATAAATCTTGTAAGTGTTTTGAAAAAGTTAAAAGTATCTCTTTTCTGACATGTTACATGACATAAGTGTTGCAGCTAGAGCACAAACCAATATATATTGTATGCATTTTTTCTTTTCAATCTATTCATATTGCTATTTCCTCCCTACAACTTTATGATTGACTTATTTTACATACTTTATTTTGTTTACAAGATATAAAACCCTAACTTTGTTATTTTATAATTGCAGAAGCTGAAAGTGGTTTTGTAGCATGAATATACCCTTTATCACCTTTACTTAACTTTAAGTTAATCTAATTGCTTTCTAAAGTTTTGTTTTAGCTGCTAATTTAGTCTTTATTTTATATGTTTTTATAAATTTTGTTCAGTTTCAATAGAATTTTTTTTATCCTATTGCTTGTGTAATTTTGAATTGACAAAATCTCATATTTATAGGTATGTAGTGTGCATTTTTAAGTTTTGTTAAATCATGTGTATTAATTCAATAGTATATATAAGCAATATAGCATGTTTATTCCTAAAAAAGTTGATATAATATCAAAATATTAATTTTTATTTATTTATTATTTTTAGGCATTTGTATCCTATATTTTTGAGACAGGTGGATTTTTGTCTAAGATTAAATTTAAATGTCAAAGAATCAAAATATTGTCAAGATTTTGAATATGCATCTCATTTTTCAAGGCATTAGAAGCAATTGTTATACATTTATCAAAAGAATCTGAACAGTAAAATTTTTTAATTTTTAATATAATTTAAATATTTTAATATATGATACTTATCAGTTTTTCTTCTTGATTTCTTTATAAATTTAATATTTTATTGAATCTTATTATTTTTTTGTAATTTGCTAAGAGCAAGGTAGTTTTAAAGTTTTTAATTCTGTAATTAATTTTATAGTATGCAGATTTATTTTATTTTTCATTTTTTTTAACTTCATAGCTTTTTTAATTACTTTAAAAATTTATTTACAATAACTTTTTAAAATTCATTTCTATATTTCATAATTTTATAATTCCTTTTCTTATTAATATAAAAGTTTGTCTGTGTTCCAATATTTTTATTTTATCTAAGTAGGGTATGTTTTCAATTATATTTTTTATTTTCATAATTAATTTTGCATCTTGAACACCAATGCATTTATTATTTTTATTTTAAAAATTTCAGTTAATAATGTCTAATAAATAAGAAATATTTATTAATAATTTTTATTTAATTTTTCAGAGAATTAAAAACCAAATATTTGATTTTATTTGTTTTCATCATATCAAAATAAAATGTGTCATATTTAATTTTATCATTTCTTTAAATTAAATTTTAGCTCTGAGACCTCTACTGTTATGGATGCTGTATTTTAACATGCTGTAATGTGTTTTAAAAAGTGATTTCATCATTTAAAACAAAAGAAAGTGTCAGATGTAAGTTCATGGGGGAAAATTTGCTTTTTGCCTCGTTCAACAACTAACACTTTTTTTAATAATAACAAAATTACGTTATGCATTCCATGCCTTAATCAAGTTTTGCATCAATAGACTAATATTGAGATTTTCTTATTGTCTATCGTAAAAAAATTTATTCCTTAGTATAAAGAATATATTTTAAATAATGTTATATATTACACACTTAACTGAGTGATATAGCATAACACAATATAAATATTAAAACAAGATAAAAAAGAAAAAATAACAGTTAAAAGTAACACACAAACATAAAAATATTCATTCCTGTTCTTGCTAACTTAAGTTATTTATAAAGAGGTGACATTTTCTACAAATTTTAAAAAAATATAGTTCAAGATACCACACAGTAGGAAATATTGAAATGTTTTAAATAATTCATTTCTTGTGGCAAATCATATAGAGTTAGGAAATGGAAATAAAAAATTCAAGGAGTATGATTTTAAAATATTTATTTGAGTTTTATTATAAATAAATGTGTCGTTTCATGTATTTATTAACAAAAAGCAAACAGGCTGAAATGTAAATATTTTTCCAACATAAATGGGGAAAAAATTAAATTGTACATACATTTTACATTATATATTATTAAGATGAGAAATAAACAGAAGTATTCTTGGGACAAAATTAAATACAAAAAAAATTAAAATAATGTGAATCTTGTTCTTGCAATGTTTTACTCAATATTACAATATTTATTTAAATGCCACTGAAAACTATATGATTCCAAATCTGGAATGTGTGCTATACATTTTGATACCTACTTTATGTTAACTTCAAAATGGAATCAGTATTTTATGTTAAATTTTATTAATTTATTTGTACTTGTTATTTGTTCCAAAATTCGTTTATTATATTATTTTTTCAATTACACCATATTAATTTCCTTCATATGTGTCCTTAATGCTAAAATCCCTTACCTTTGATCTTTTTCTACAGGCTAATGCCAAATAAATATTTTATAGGTATGAAAAGTTAAAAAAATATCTAGAGTTAAAAATATCTTGGGATACTATTAATTTTAAGCATTCCTTGCTTGTGTGCGAACCAATAGGTCAAGTTCTTGTAAAAAATTAATTCATTTGATCAGAACATGTTTTTAAAATTCTAAAGAATGTTTCTTTGGGTGTCAATTTACAGATCCTATTGTGATTCCTATTTTTATAACTGTACTACTGCAATCTATTTTAGAGATTTTTGGATAATCCATTGAATGGTTGGTCTATCTTCAAAATGATAAATTTTCTAGTTTTTCTTTTACTTTGGAAAATGGAAAAGGCTTACCAAGGTAACATCAAGATAGTATAGTGGTTTTGGCTGGATTGTGCAGACCTTATCTCTCCCAGAAAGTCATTGCTTTGTCATTGGGAAATTTTCAGTAATCAGAAATCTCTGGTCCTTCCCATTTAGGGACTCTGCGCATCATGGATTTCTTTTTAAAACATGATGTTAGGAGTTCTCTCCAGTAGTACAAATTCTTTATCGACCATCTCATACATCAGAAATGCAATGAATATTGGTTTTATCTTGAAATCAGCATTTTCATTTTCTTGATGAATGATTGTCTTTTAAACTCTTGTAGAATATATGAGATAATTGTCATATATTAATAAGTTAAAAAATATGAATATAAAATTTAACTTGGAATAAAGTTTTTAGTAGTGTGCTGTCAAGTGGGATTTGTGATGGGAGTTCTAATCTAAGCAACTCATCAAGTTGTAGATATGTAATGTAATGAGTATTTAAATAATGCAAAAGCTGTTTTCAAGGTTTTTTTCTTCCTATCTTGGTGAGGGAAAAAAAAAACAAGAAATAAAACATATGTTACTGTTACAAGATTAAATTTTGGTTTCATGTGGACAAAACTTATTCTAAGATTCTTTGATTGCATTGATAAAAGTAGCTTATAAAGACTGACTTCCATGGCTAAAAGTTATGGTGCTTCAGTGAGTTCAACTGTAAACAGTAGAGGGTTGTTGACATTGAGTACATATCTTAGAATAAGTGATTTGGATGAAAATGTGGTCAAAAAATTTCTTGGACTATCATTCATGTGTCAGATTAATTTTTGAATATTCAAAACATGAAAAACAATAATTCATAAAACTATTGTGTGAAATTAAAGCATGTGAGAGTTTTGCATAAAATATAAAATTGTGAGCGATGGAATAAAACAATGATGATTTGATGTTTCCTATGAGCAATTTTATTTAACCATACTTTTCAGATAGCATAATAACAAGTGACAAATCATAACGGCTGCAATTCGACTTTAAGTATTAAGGTTTAGGGTAACATATTGAGAACTCCATGGTGTACTTTTTATAAATGAACTACTTATTGTATTTTAAAATGCATTGAAGGCAACAGATATGAGGAATAAGTATTTAATTTTGCAAGGTTAATATTGAGAATATTTCACTAGTATATTTTCTATGTATTTGCTTTCATTATTATTATAATATGTGTAAAATTGATATCAAGAAATAATTTTTATCAATTTTACAATTGGTAAAATATTTTTGAGTATTTATTCCTTTTTGTACTATAGTTAACAAATTTTGAGCTTATTTTTTTTTTTTTACAAATAAATTTTCCATATGCAAATGTACAAATTATTATTTGTTTTCAAGCAAGCTAAGATTCTTCTTGCTTCCACTTTTTTTGTTTTCATGTTATTCAAAAAATCTCACAAAAAGGTTGTGTAAAATATTAAATTTTCTACTTTGATTTTATTATTTTATAAAATTTAAATATTAAACCAATCTTTGCTTTTCTTGTTTTAAATATAAAAATTTTCACTTTAATAAAATTATCTATTAACATATTAAGTTTAATATTCTTTTAATTTTTGTAGCTAACTTGTGAAGATTGCAAAACTTGTTCTGTTGTGAAAGACATCTATGATTTTTACTTTATTCCTTGTA
This sequence comes from Latrodectus geometricus, assembly GCA_026290005.1. Classification (NCBI taxonomy): domain Eukaryota; kingdom Metazoa; phylum Arthropoda; class Arachnida; order Araneae; family Theridiidae; genus Latrodectus; species Latrodectus geometricus. Next base: position 23,624 of record JAPDSC010138638.1, read on the forward strand.
TAAAATATTCAAAAGTTTGCTTGCAGTAAGTAAGTAGCTCACATTTTGTAGAATTTCTTATTTGTGATAACTTTACATAAATTTATCGAAATATCGAAAATTACTAAATTCATATATTTTATAAAATTTTTAATCTATATTTTATAGTAAACTTTATAGTATTTGTATAAGAATTTAAAATAATTAAAATCATGCTACAGATACTTAGGAACATATCTTAGGCACAGCTATTTTAACCCAGCAATCTAAAAGTAATTCATAAATTAACAAAAATAACTTAGAAATGTTTCTTATCTTATTAAACAATAATTAATTAAGAAAATCATAAATGGAAAAATAAGTAATAAAATTTGTGAAAATATCATGAATTTGCAGTCGTGATTATTTCATAATTCTTTTGGGAAATTTTTTTTTATCAAATTATGTGATTTGTATTTAGAAAACTTGTTTGTATTTGAAAAATTAAAAAATGCTAGAGGAAATATATTTTTGCTCAACAATCTGAACTTTTTTGTCAATTAATTTTGTAATTGTAGTGTTCTCATAAAATGCTTACTTTATCATAAATAATAAGGAGGAATGCAATGTTACCTTTTTCTATAATAGTGTCATACTATGCATGTTATTTTAACATATCAGTATTGAAGGAAAGTAGAATGATTAAATTTTAAAATAAGAAGCATAATATTGCATTGGATAACATATATGGCAATATTGTTTGAAACATCTGTTTGTCAATTTCATTTTCCATTCAATTTTTTTTATTTAATTTATGAAACTCTTACAAAAATTCTTAAAAAATTTGAAAATGTTGACATTTTTATTTTATACAATTGTAGGTTTTCAATTTAATTGAGCTATTTTCATTGGTTTTACTGTCTTTTTCCACTTGCTGAACATTTTGTTAATTTTGTGTATTGATTACTATTTGACTGTCATTTTAGATTAGAGTAATCATTTAAAGAATTCTTTCAAGTGAATGTTAATATTATAAACCTGTATTTAATCTACAAACTAATAACAGAAAAAAAAATTTTTAGAAGAGTTTATTTTGATCCAAGATTATCATTTTAAATATATAGGTACTGCATTTTTAAGTTCATGCAATATTTTTTATATAAAAATTGTCTTATGTATTTCATACAAAACTTTAAATCATTTGAATGAAAAATTTATGCAAAAATTTCTATAAATGGATCATATCACATTTTTTAAAAAAAAAATAGTCTTTTCTTGTGATCTGTATTTTGACAGAGTGCAAAGTATTACTAACGTGCATTTTGGTCCTGAGTTGCGTTTTCACCTTTATCAAAGAAAAACTGTAAAACATCCTGAATTTTCTCTTCGTTGACTTCCATTTTTAATACACTGTAACTCACAACTGAATGAACACAACAGAAAACAGTATTAATCTAAAATTTTTGACTGATATTTTACAAAATTTTGATTACAATTACAATTTACCACAAAAATAATTGATTTTTTTCCCCTAACCTATTACATATATATGGTTCATTTTTGAAATGTTCATTTCATATGGTAAATTAATGTAAAGTATATAAATCTGTAAGATATGTGTCTCATATCGTAGATTAAATTAAAAATATTTTAATTAAAATTTTTGATTATTATCTATTATTTAAAATTCTTAATTTAATTAAAGTTATTATTTATATAATATTTAATGAACTATCTTTTCTTCTTCAGAGGAACATAAAGAAATTGCTTTTGATGCTCAGATAAGTTTAAATATTAAATCAGTATTTTTATTGATTAATGAAATACTAAGCATTAAACAAATTATTTGTTTTAATAACATGAGAAAAAATTTTTTGTATTGATAAAAATATGTAAAATTTGCTATTATAGAATTATAAAGAAACATGTGTATCCCTTTATATTTCTATTATAATAATGCTTTTTTTAAATTAAATTTGATAAAATATGTATTTATCTTTTAAATTTCTAAGTAGCATACTGTCTCTAATGAACTATTTGTTTTTAACCTTCCTTTAGTTTTACCAGATGAAGTTTTTCCCGTGCTTGATAAAGAAAATGAAAACAAGCAAGGTATTAATATATATTTAATAAAATTCTTATATGATTTAAAAACAAAAAGTGTATTAACATTTTAAAAATCAAGCTATTGTTAATTTTAAAAAATTCAGCCAGAATCCCCATATGATATACTTATGATGTTTTTGACAATTTAGAGCTAAATAATATAATTTATTTAATTATTTGAAATAATACTTAAAAAGTATTCTTTTTCTATGGTGACCATCAAAGTTAAGTTAAGTTTTTATTTATTATGTATTTAAATTGCTTCACTTTATAAATTATTAATAAATTTTTATTCTCTGGAAAAATGGGGAATTAATTCATTCTCCTACATAGTTATTAAAGTATATTAATTTTCAATAATTTGTTTAATTAATGTGACAATGCATTTTTATTTTGAGCTTTATTATTTGCAGTATAGACAAAAATTTTTCTTTCTAATAAACACTTGAATTATTTATTTTTAATAAATAGCAATGATTTTGTTTTGTCTTACATTATTAGCAATGCATGCAAAATTACTTATTTTTAATACCTGAAATAACTATTAAATCTTATTGCACAAAAGTATTTTATTTGAATCATGTCACTCCTGAAGAAAACTGACAATGCCATCAATCAACTTTATTTTTAATTTTGCATTTTAAAATCCTTTTGAAAAAAATTGATTTTAGAAGTCACTGAATTCTTTAACACCTGTTTATGTAAATAGGCAGAACTTGAGACATCTAGTTTGCATAAGTTAAATTTTACCTTAATCCAACCACAAAAACAAAGAATCTTCAGCAACAGAAACTAGTCAAAGTAGACTTCTTTCATAAAGAAGTCTACTATGACTAGTTTCTAAATTATATTATACGTTTTAGTTCTCTTGTTTTATTCTCATTCAAATAGTTTTAAATTTAATGATACATTGTACTATCATGATTAATCACTTTTTTCTTTACTTTTATTATAGTTGTTAATTTTTATCATTTATTTTTATTTTAATTTGTATTATTATACACATATTTTCATAATCATAATTTAATCTTGCTTAACATACATTTCATTCAGTTTTATGTGCAAGTTAAATTAACTTGAATATCACTTTTTATGTAAAAGGCCATTTCATTACATCAAAATGAATGTAGAACGGTAAAGAAACAAAATATTGTTTAGCTTTCTTGTCTGTTTACATTAAGTTCATTAACATTTTGCTTCTCATTTTTATCCATTTGTATCATTATTTTATGTGCCTGTGAAATAAAGAAGTAGATATATATACCAATATGAAAATTGTTTCTTTTTTTTTTTT
>JAPDSC010138642.1:0-12016 GCA_026290005.1 Latrodectus geometricus
TATTTACTTTTATAGTGGACAATTTATTTAAAACATTATCCAATTAAAAATTTATTTTCTATTTTTTAAAAAAATTAAAAAATCTAGTTTTATTAAAATATTATATAACAGGATATATACATAATTAATTTTGTGTTTGAAGTATCTGTAGAAACTAATAAATTTAAAAGAACTTTGATAAATTGAAAAATAATTTAGTTTAATTTCCTGTTATGCTTCAAGATTAACTTAAAATTTCTTGTAAACAATTACTTTGGTATCTAATACAAATTGTAGTATAACCGCGATATAATGTAGTTTATATTATTTATTAGTTCTGGTTTGCAAGAAATGATATGGGAAAAATAAAGTATCAAATGTATAGCTTAAAATATTGTTGATTTGATAAACGAGAAATATGAAAAAAATTAAATCAAAGTTTATGTATAATATATATCCACAAATAGTTGTAATTGATAAGAATTATATGAAATTTATTTCATGCAGTTTTGAAAATTTTGATTATGACATTAAAAATGAGTCCAGTTGAAATTTAAATAAAAGTAATGTAATGTAAAATATATTGAGTTTCTTGTTAAAGGTTATGTTATATGGTTATAAAAAATATATATTAAATTGTTATTGGAAAAGTGGCTCAAACTAGCAATAAATTTAATAACTTTAAAATAAAAAAGATTTTCAGTTTTGATAAAATATAAGTTATAAATACAAGACCATTGCGTAAACAGAATAGTAAAGCTTTTATTATTTGCTTATTTTTTTCGGTTTCATCACAATAGAGTAGTAAATAATGAAACTACATTTAGTTTCACATACGTGATTCAATGCTTATATATAAAAAAAGAAATGAAACGGAGGTTTAAGTTTAAGCGATTCTTTATTCTTTAATATTATGTTTTCTCTGCATATACATTTGTACTTAAATATTGCATAACTAATTTATTACTCATATATTTTGAAAACTTATATACAAAAGTATTTAATACTTTACATGAATAAGTATTTGATACGAATACATAAATATAAATTTGCGCGTAATGCGCTTATCCGAATATCGATTTGCATTTAACTAATATGTGAACATTTGTTTAACTTGAATTTATTTTAAGAATATCTGCTAACATTTAATTCTTTATGAATGTCTGCTTAAACAGAATGCATTTATATAAATCCATGCTGGAATTTTATATGAATGAAGCTGAAATACAAAGAGGAAATACAGCTTTAGGAACTTATTTTATCATCATGATAGTTAAAATATTTTCTTCTTTCATGAAAACCACAAAAGTATTTTTATTTGAAAACATAAATCTTCTTCATACATTATAATTAAAAGCGAATAAAATATAGCATTCTCAGAATAACGACCCATAATTCCTATCATTAAAAGGTTTCAAGTTTATAAATATGAAGTAATACAAATATAATTTTTTGCTTCTCTTTATAAATGTAAAAGTAATAAAATTTAATTGAATATTTTCTTTAGATATAAAGTAAAAAAATTCGTATGCAATTTAGAAAATTAAATGCGTGTTTATTACATCCAATTTATTTTTTTAATTATTTAGCTCTGGAAGTGTGTGATTTTAATGGGAAGCTCTCAACTCCTAATTAGAAATATTTTGTGATTCGGAATATATTTTAAATCGCAAATCGCGATCGAATCAATCTTTACCTGGAAAAATGACCCTGAAGGAAAAATACATAAAATGAAATCTTTACCTACTATGGAGAACGCAAATTACGTATATATTTACTTAAACTTTGTAATCATACTATTTGTTAAATATAATTCATGCAATTGTTAATAATTATTATTGTAATTTAATTTTCATATCCTTTTCAAACACTTGCTTCTCAGGTATTTTAAAATTAAACGTGATTCTTGTTTCAGTTAACGTAGATTGCTTTCTTAATAAAATATCATTTAATTTATCTTATTAATCGCATTTATGACTAATTATTATAAAATCTTTCTGTTTCTCTCACACACACAATACTGCCAGAGTTATATTTCAATTCAAAATTTTATTTGAAAATTAATTCCATATTAAAATCTTGATCATTATTAAAACTTAAAAATACTCGCGAGATATACTTTTATTTCTTTTTAATCTATTCACATTTTTTTTTTACCTTCAAAGTTTATTATTTTGAAATCAATTACAAATTTTTTATACGAATATTATTCATTCAATGGTAATTTAAATATTTAAAGTATATTTTTGAAAACAGATTTATAATTTGAAAAAAGTTGTTGTTTCTGATGACACTTGGTAATGCCAAGCCCACTCGTCAGAGACTAATCGAATGAAGTCAGAGAGAGAACGTCTTCTATTTTTGAATAGAGCACCCTCATACGAAGGTGGTAGTACGACTTTTGGTTTATAGATGGCAGCACCACCTGAGTCTTCCAATTTAGAGATTGAATCCAGTGGAGACCCTTAGCCTATCTCCAACCAGCCCCAGAGGTCGTAATTTGTAATGGGAACATAGAGGACATTGCGACTCGACATATTTTACGTTCCTCAGTCGCCATTGGTGAGCACGACGAAACTTCGGCTATGCCGGGATTCGGACTTACCACCTTTTGGTAACGAGAACGACACCCTAACCAACTAGGCCACTTGCGGCCTTTTTGAAAAAAGAGAGAGTGCACATGCACATGAGTGCTCTTTATTGCACATAAATCAATAAGAATGTTTTTGAATGATTGAAAAGAGTACATTTTCTTATAGAATCATATTCCATTTGATCTTAACTATACAAAACGTTATGAGAATAAATTTTTATACCAAAACTCACGTTGTTTTTTTTATTTAAACACAATTATTTCTGATAATGCAATCTTAAAAGAATTGCAACTATATTATTACTAAACGCATTTTTCTGAAAGATATAATTTTTAAGCACTATTTTTAATGAATATAATGTTGTGTTGATTGTATTAATTTATTAATGAAAAATTTATCTTCCGGTGAGTCATTGATTAAAATTCTATCTCACTATTAATTATTTCTTCAACTTAAATTTATGATAAAATTATAATTTAAATGTTAATTTTAATTAATAAATATGAAACAAGAGTTAATATTTTGTATTTGAACATGAATGATAAAAATATTTGTCTTATTAAAAATAATTTTATCAAAATATGTTTATGGTAAATAGTTAATATTAATTCATATTTTATAATCTGAAATTAATTCCCAAATCAAAATTTAAAATTTTGAAATATTGTCCTTATATTATTAAATATTCATGAACGAATATTTGAATTAATGTAATTCTTCGTATTAGAAGTTCTTTAGTATTGGCAGAGCTTTTTGTAGATATTATGCGGATAAAGTATTCGAATACTGAACAATGAATTTTAATGAAGATATTATTCATATGTAAATCACTGAATCAATTATTTAAATTATTCATTCAGTTATTTAACTTCCCTGTGAGTATAAATTGTTGGTGAAATGAAACTAATACATGAAGTACGGCATTCTATCTATTAATATTATCTATCATAATTTATTCATAGTTCCTTGTTCTTTTGAGAATACAACATAATATAAATTAGGAATATATAATTTTAATTACAAACTTTCTATATTATAAGTTAATCTTTGTTTTAAGCAACATTATTTAGAAAATAACTACTTTATGAATTTATATATATAATTTTCTTGAACATAAGCAATTATTAAGATACCGTTTTCAGACATATTCTCTTGAAAATTTATTTCTACACATTTTTATCACATAATCAAGAAAGATGTCCAAAATTCAAATTTGTTCCTTAAAATCCACAATAAGCAGAGCTAAAAATAATCTCCAAATGGTTATTATTTTAGATATAAATGTTTACATATAAATAAATAGATAAAGCATTCCTTATGTCAACACGAAATTTTTTTTTTTTACTAATTATTTTAAAATGAAACTGAAAATTCTTTCTGCACCTTAACGCACTTCAAAATAAAATTATTTATTGTTAGAATCTTAGCAGCTCATAAAAATCATCATTTTCAACTTGGAAATACTCAATATTTAAAAGTACACCTTAGGGGATAAAACTGTCGAGTATCTTGTTTTATCAGTAAATAATTCTTAAATAATATTTCAATAACTAAAAACATTTTGATTTTTAAAGTAGTATAATTGAATCAAAAATACAAATAGATTCTTTTCTTTTTTAACAAGATTTTACCTTTTGATTATCATTTATTGATAAATAATGTTTTTCCTTTAAATGCTGAAAGCATCCAATATTTGAAAGCCTAAAATATATTACATAATTTGTTTTAATAAAAATATATTTTGTACTTTAATAAATTTTATAAAATTAGGCAAACATTTAAAATGCTTAAGAAATTTGTTTTTAATACTTTAAAAGAAATTTTAATACTACCAACTGATAAATCAAGGGAACCATATTGTAAATAATGAAATTTTATTTCCAGAAGTGCTTAAGTATAATATGATATAACATAATAAAATTCGTAAGCCTAAATATGTGTTTCATATTTTTTTCCCTCTATTTCAAACTGATTAGAATTGACATAAAATACGGAAAAATTGTTCTATTTTTCTTAAATTTTTACTCATATACATTCCTATTAAACTAGCTTCCCTTTCATGTTCTCTCTTAACTAACAAAATCTAAATAAATTTATTAGAATTCTGTTGACAAAATTTTCCAATTTATATTTTGGAATAAGTAATACTAAAATGACAGCAGTAAATGGTTTCTGTATTTATTAAGGAATTCCTTTTTCATGTAAATAAAAAGCTAATTTTAATATTTACTAACTGATGGTTCAAGATCTGTAAACCTCACAATATGCAAAAATGAAATTCAAAATCACAAATAATCAAATTACTTTACATTTCAATTTTGCCTATTTTAAATAAATATCAATAAACTTTATCATTTTTTTATTTATCTCTACATTTCTAAGCACATCAAGCCTTATAAAATTTGTAATTAAAATCCAATTAAATTGTGTAATTAAACATTGTATCTAACATTTGACAGGAAAAAAAATGTAGCTGAAATCAATATCGATGAAGATGCTACTTTCTTCGGGAAATTCTAGAAGATAAATTGGTTTGGAAAATAAACTATCAAAGTAACTATTATCCCATATACGATTTTTCCTTTGTTCAATTTATTATCATCTTCTAAAAAACATTAATTTTTGAACGAATAATTTATTCTTACATTACAAAAAAATGAGTTGTATTCTTCACCATCAAATAAATCGATTTTGGCTACATTACATTGTATAAATTTTTTATGTTTCAGTTTTGCTTATTTGTTCTATGTTAATTTAAAATTATATTTATTTTCCTTCGGAGATTTTATGGAAGCTAATATAAAAACAATTTATACTCACATAATATCTTATGATACATGAAATTGTTATTTCAAATGTAGTTCTGTTAATAAAAGTAATAATAAAAGTAAATGGCGTTATATGAATGGAAAAAAATTAAATCGGAAAATATTGAATGATATAGGAATTATTTTTGGGATACTTAAGTAATTAAAATCTATGACGTTAGAATTTTCTTATTTCCACAAAATATTCTGAATATTTTAGTGTCAACATAAACCTTAATAAATTTATATAGTTTGGCAATGCATTTCGCATTTAGGTCAAAAGTTATAATAATAATATTCACGAGAATATAAATAATATTTGCTAAGAAATGTATAAATGCAAATAAAGTGTTGTTATCAGGCAATTTAAAACTAACAAAGGAATGTCCTCAACAATTATTCTCCAAGAAAATAATAATTCACATATGTTAATGAAAACAAATGATTTAATATCAAAAATAAGTTAATGAATGAAATAGGTAAATAATTTGCTTATTTTTGCATTTACATTTTGAAAATCATTTCATTCTTTAGTATTACAATTTTAAAATACAAATTATTAGAAATATCATTATGTTTATGAAGTAGTGAACCCTTTTTAGCTAAATGAGGCAGTTAAAATTTTTAAGGAAAATCACTTTTTATTAATTTTAAGAAAGATGTTTCATAAACAGCTTTTCGTTTTCATGTATAATCAGAGAAATATCTCTCAAGCACTCACAGTGACGAAGAAATATGGAGATATTAGAGAAGCAACTATATCTATTTTACCACAATGACTAAGATCACAAAATAGTTTCCTCAGAATAACGTAGTCTTATCACTGAGAAACAATTTGGCAAAAAAATTTATTTTATAAACAAGATATATTGATATTATGATTTTGCAGTTTTACAACTTATTTCAAATTTATAGCTTAATTCGTCTGAAGTTGCTTGGGATACACAGTAATCCCATTTTTTAAAAACAACAAGCTTGATAAAATTACTAGCAATCAATCAACCCTTAAATAACCCTCGTCTGACACTCCTTTTGGGATAAACATTGTTATTTTTCACCTGCCTTTTTCCTCATATTCATCAAAACTTTCTTTGAATTCAAATGATTTCAGATTCATTCTAATCCTCAAACACAACCCCATTGCTTCAATTTTTTATTTCCATAAGCAGTTTTGTTTATAATTCTGGGAGGTCTTATTACTTTTTTTGTGCTTTAGTTGATCAGCACTTGTGTACAGATATATTTTAAAAGAATATGAAACGGAGATGGAACGTCTGAGATTTCTATTCGATGAAATTGAATATTTTTAGAAGATATTGATCAATCCAGTGAGGGTGAACTTGATGAAAAAATATATTTCTCATGATAGTGACAGTGAATTTGAGCAGTACTATAAAAATAAAGAAGAAACTGAGTTTAAATAAAATGTTTGAGTAAGAAAAATTTAAACCAATTGAAATAAAGAAATACCAAATCAAAAAAAAAAAATAAAGCATATTCTCAAAATGTATTCATTGATGAAACTGATGGGAAAGAAAAACAGAACTTATTCAGTTTAAAATGCAATAAAAAGTGGTGTAGATACAATAGATGACATGTCTGAATCATAAATTACATACACAGTTAAAACAAACCAATGTATAGGACGATGGTTGTTTTTATTGCACAATGAATACCAGAAAAAATAAATACCAGAGTTTTTCTTATGTCAACAAAGAAACCTCAAAAGTACAAATAAAAAAAATTCCTTGATGACAAATAAAAAGTGACAAATAAGAGTGACAAATAAAAAAAATTCCTTAAGAATCAAGAATTATTTTGATGAAGCAGCATATGAAAACAATAACTATGCATAAGCTTTCAAGAGATCTCAACCAAAAAATCAATGAAATTTCAGTGGACCAGATATTCAATATCCAACGAAAAATAGAATAAATCATTGAATCCAGTGTGTGCCCAAGATACAAAGATATTAAGACTATACTTTCTTACACAAAATGCTATATTTTCACTTGCAAAAATCATTCTTCTTATGCTTGCCAATATGCATGAATCTCATTTCTTGTTGCAAAAATATTATCCTTCGAACTTATTAGTGGCATCTACTTCATCTCTATAAATAGCTAACCATTTTCATTGATCAACATTTTTATAGTACCTAAACAAACGCATCCAAATTGACTTTTAGTGTTCTCGCTTATTTTAAACAATTGAACAATCCTGAAATGACACTTATCCAACAATATTCATCATACCTCATGGTGTTGGCACGAAGTTAAGGCTTCCAATAGCACCAAATCATGGATTCCACTATAAATCATATTAACAAGAAGTAAGTCATCTTTAACGAAGGTAAGACCTAAACACCTATGAAGAAAATGCTTATAAATTCTAGGAAATTCTTATTTCAGCTCTACCATCCTAGTTGTTTGAGTTCTTCAAAGTGCATTGGCAAATAAAATTTACTTCTTTTCTATCTTGTTACAATATAAATTATGATGTTTTATTTTACATTCACCATCTATGCAAGTAGTTTATTTCATTAAACTATGTAATTTTCTTGATACTTTTAGCTAGTCTATTGATTAGGGTAGTTAAATATGATATAAAGCAAGCTTAAAAGATAAGTCACAATTACGTAACTAAGAGGTTACAGGTTAGGCAGCCTTTTTCAAAATACCTTGGTATGGAGAGACGAGAAAACTGGAATGAGGACCAATAGCACCCCGTTTTATATGTCAAATGTTATATCTGTATGAATATAACGAATGTAAGTCGTCAATTTCCATTTTCAAGTATCTTTACTTTTGAATATGCCATATATATTTTTTTTCTTACAGTTCAAAACACTATTTTTGCTATGATTATTCCACTCTCTCTTGAAAATCATGAGATTTTATAAAGCAAGAATAGTTATATTCAGAGGCATGAATCACAATTCCGATAAGCCAAGAGACTAATGCAAATTCTATACAAGTTGGCTGGAGATTTTTAATTTTATATAAGACATAAAATTAATATTACACAAAGATTTAAGTGCATTTACCAAATAAAAAATTCTTGGTTATGTGTAAAATTTCGTTTTCATATGCAGTAGATATGCTGCTTATTATAATTGATTTAGGATGTTTACAGTTATAGCTTTTACGTATACAAATTCATCTTAATTTATAAACAAGATAATGGCACTCGTGCTTTTTTTATAATGGAAAAAGACATTGGTTTTGATTTCAAATAATAAGCAGCGTGATATTAATGGCATTTCAAAACATAAGCTTTGTTTGAAATTCTTTACAACTATTGCATTTTAGATTATTTTGTTATCATCTGTCATGTGGTCCATTTTCTATGAAACGTTTTCTGAGGTAATGTTGAGATGTGGCTGTTCAAAAGAGTCCGACAATAATTTCAGCTTTTGAGTAGAAAAGACTGTTCGAAAGATGCGTAAACAATATATGACAGTATATCCAATAAATTGATAGAATGCTATCCTTCCCATGGTGCCCCTAAAAAACTGAGATTTTGAGGAATATTCATGACTCAAATCGAGCATGAACAACCAAGTTAGGCTTGCTCTTAAACAGTCTATGCACAAGGAATACTTTTATTATTCTAATGTGTTCCTTCGTGAACGGTGTGGAGTCAAGAATATCTTCTCAATGTTTGACTTCTTTACCAAATAATGGTTAAAAAGATCTAAGATTGTGTTCAGAGTTCACTTTGCCCAAATGGGCAACTGGAGCAGATATTGTATCAATTTATCAGGACTTTCCACTTAAGCAATTCTTTGTGCTCAAGTACCATTGTGTCAAAAAGTGGGTTTAGTACCTGTTCCTGTTAAAAATTATCGTGGTATGTCTAGGTCAATCACGAAAATTTTTAACGAGAACAGGTACTAAACCCACTTTATGACACAATGGTACTTGGGAACAGGAACTAAGGGTAAGTCCATTTGAATCTTTTTCACTTGATGTGGATGGGAGGGTGTTAAATCACGTGACAATGCCCAGTTATTGTAAATAAAAATTATGAGGTGGTTATCTGTGTTTAGCAGATTCACATGCCCAATATAAGCAACCGGAAATATTTCATTAACATAAACTGTTAAAAACGTTTTTGAAAACATTTTTGAAATTCTATATTCTCTATTAATTGAAGAAGATGTTGAATTTTTATATTTTTTTATTAGTTTTTACCATACATATTATAGTATTTGAAATATTTTCCGTTTTTATACATAATAATGTATAATTTTACAAATATAGCATTCAATATTTTGTATTAAGTGCATTTTTTTACATACTATGCCCCTTTTATAATAGCTTTGAATTTGAGGATATTCAGAAATCTACTTAGTGGAAAAGATTGGTTGTATATAGCTATTACACTGAGTGAAAATGATTCATTTTTGGATATTCTTTTCAAGGGGATTAAAATATCAATTATTTTGCTCACTTAAAGCATAAATCTTTAATATTTTAAAATATAATCTTATTTTTATTCTTTTATTGATATTAAAACTTGTTTGTCTAAAAATTTTTAATCAAGTAAATAACTTAACTAGAGTACATTTTATAGATTTTTATATACACCATTAGTTTTTCAGTTCAAAAAACATTAATCCACATTCAGAGTAAAATATTTTCCGATAACTGTTAAAACATTTCGTGAAATGAAATTCTTTTATATCAAAACATAAAGAAGTGTCTCACTTAAATGGAGCAAACACTAGTTTAATCAAGTGAGAGAATTTTTTATAACTTAAAGAATTTTTAACTCAATCAAATTATTGATATTTTGAAACAGTTGTTTTCATTATCTTTGCTCTACTGCCCTTTTCAAATTTAATAATGTTACTATTTTATTTCCAAATGAATAAATACTTTATCTTCAATAACACTTGATTTTCCAAATGAATTACTTTGTTTCAACAAAACATCTAAATGTAAATAATTCATTTAATTTATCAATGTTTTCATATCAATACACGCTCTGTATTTATTAAATATTTATGATTTTCTTATAAATTTAATATAGTGATCATTGGATTTAATAGTTTTTAAAGTCTCATTTGATCAAAGATATCATGAATAGTTGAAAAAAATTTAAATTTTATGAGAAAAGAATTTATAAAGTATAAATGAAAATAGGAAATGAAATTTAATAAAAAGTTAAGAAAGCAATGTTTTTCAGCTTGTTTTAATTTAATAGCATCAAAAAACTTTTCCATTTTTACTTAAGTTAAAATTAACTTTTTCAAACATTTAGGAATTGCATAAAAATAAATATAAATCATAATTCTATGTTGTAATTAAAATTTGGAAACAAAAATGAGCACCATCAACTATTAAATTAAAGCATCGAATTAGGGACTGATTGATCGTGAGTTTGAAACCTGGACAAGCTGAAGATCTTTAAATTTACTAATAGTAGTTGTAGAAGTTAAAATATATTCCGGTTGTATTGTCTTCCAAGTGAAATGCTATCTCTGGGTTAGAATGTGAATTTTGGGGATTTTCTTGCTCTCAACATCTAATATAAGACATTCACTCATATTTGAAGTGACAATAGTACAAACATTAGATATCGCATCATATAAATTACAAACATTTCTGACTTTAATGCGTGCCTAAAAATAATTTAATTATGATGACCTCGCATTGAAACTTTTTTAGCAAAGTTTATGTGTGTGACTGCTTTACAACCTAACACCACTTTTTTTGCAAAGTTATTTGAACGCAGTAGAAAATAACGAAGCGATATTCTTCAAAATAATCTCAGAATATACGTCATATTTTTAAAATAACATTCAATGAAGCACAAGTGTGCGATGTACACACAAAAATAAATATGTGTATGCATATTTTGTGATCCGCATTTGTGTATGTATGAGCATCATAGCTGTTCATACTTCCCATAAGAGTATATGGATATTTTAATTCAATTAAAATAATTTATTCAGTAGAGCCTCTTAATGGAGTCGAAAAAACTGATGAAAGTTAATCTATTTATTAAGATCCAAAACAATTACAATGTAATTTATGTGATTCAGATATAAAATAATTCTTTATTATTGACAACGTTGGATACATCAAAACTTTTAGAAGATTTTTAAAGTTGTAATATGGTCGTTTATTCAATTACAATTAAATTAAATCTCAAACTGAGGTCTTAATGTTTTTCAGAGTACAATGAATTACTTCAGGCGTCATTCTTTATAGCAGAATGATCACGCAGTGTCCTGGCTTATTCGCAAAATACTTAATATTGGCCATATTTGCTTATTATTTACTTTTACTTAGTTTAACATTTCGGTATACAATTGCAAATGCAGCAAATTGTACCAGATTAATTATTATTAATGCAATGACTAAATAACTATATCATTTTAATGAAAAATAGCTGTGAAAGTGGTTAATCACCGAGTAGGGTAAAATTGGTTAAAATTCAAAACGAAATTAGTTATGAAGACATGTTACTCTTTTTATAAGATTAATTATAAAATAATTATAAGATTGATTATAGATTAGATTAATAAATGTAGATTAATAAATCATAAGATTAATTATAAAATTTATATGATGAGATGTTTTAAAATAAAGATTATAGAGAGAGTTTTTCACATTTACATGCATA
>JAPDSC010138645.1:4478-24894 GCA_026290005.1 Latrodectus geometricus
TAAGTTAGTTAAAGTTCATATATGTAATGCGTTTTTGTAAATGTGTTTTTCGTAACAAGAAATTTTTATTGTTTTTTATCGATGACTTTCATACGAGACAGAAAACGCTCTGAGCAAATGCATTAAATTACATAGATTACATTTTAGTATATATATATATATATATAGTCCAAAATAATTCCTATATTTTAAAATTTTCTTAGAAAAAATAATATAAACTTTTAAATGTATATAAATTTATACTAGACAAAAACAATAAAGTTTATAAAGAATGTTAAAAGCAAAGGAAGTCTTTATATATTTTGTTATTTTTTCGTTTTTTAAATTTGCTTTACTATTTATTGAGTTATATCTTTCATTTAACAACTTTGTTAATAGTTATAACAACAGTTGCACAGACTGAGCTGCAGCAAAATATTAACTGAGTCAGCCCAATACAATTTGTAATACTTTATTCTATTCTATTAATTGTTATTTAAATATTGAAGTATAGTTTATAATCCAATGTAATTGTTAAGTATTCAATTAACAATTACTTTGGATAATCAAAGTAATTGTTAAATATTCAATCATTCATGAATATTACAAATTTAATAATCTGAATATAAGCAATACAGACTTTTGGTATTATGAAAAAAGCAATATTTTATAACGCAGTTAAAGCAAGAGTTTTTTACATGTATACATCGTAAATCTGTTTTATTTACTTTCTCTTTTTTTATAGAATCATCATCAGCATTGGCACGACAGTCCTTTGTGGGCCTTCCTCAGAAGCTTTTCCCAATCTGCCTTTCTCTCTCAGCAATTGATCTCCAGTTCTTTACTTTTAGGATGGCAAAGTCTTCATCAACACAGTCTTTCCATCTGTGTTTGGTCCTTCCTATTGGCCTTTTATTAGGGAAAATTTTAATGCTGTTCGTTCTGGGCTCATTCTTACAACATGCCCTGCCCATCTCATTCTGCTTAGTTTTATAGACTTAATAATCTTTCTAAAGAATATACAACTTTATTGTCTGTATATATACATTATAGTCTATTTATATCTTCTGTTTCACTTGTATTTAACTGGTTTTAATAATCAAAATTAATGGTGTTTTTAGAAATACCCTTTTTTATAAATTTTTAGTGCAAGATTTACCTTATGCACCATTTTATAATGAAAATTGTATAAATGTGTTGTCAACGATATCTTATTTTTTTTTCATTTTGAAACTCCTAACATTGGAGCACAACTGAAAAGCAGTTATTGTAATTCTGTTTTCTTATTTCATGGTAATTCTGTCACATTCAGATGTATTAGGTGGTGGAGCAATACCTGATAACTTATGGTACAGACTAAGTGCACATATGTCTATGTCTCTAAGCTTCAATCGAATTTTAAATATACCTTGAAATTTATCTCAAGAATATTATATGAACGATGCTGATGAGTAAAAACTCTTTTTGAATACCTGACTTATTTTTAACACAGTTTCGAAATTTTATTTTACGACTTATAGTTTTGGAATTACTTTCAATTTTATGTACAGAAAAAAATGCAATATTGATATAAATGATTAAGGTGCTGTAAAAGTTTTTACATTATGTTCCAGACATAAGGCTTTTGCTACGCACACACTTATTCCTTTGGGTGTTTATTAATTTTCATTAACTATAAAATCTTATGCTTAAAATTAAAGGTAATTTAATGTGTAATGTAACTCAGAACTCTCTTAAATAGTTGCATTACAAAAATAAACTTTAAAAACAAGAAAATATTTGTTGAATTCATTGTATTTTAAAGTTACGCTTAAACAACCATATTTAGTGGGTTATCTATTACTTTTTATTATAGCTTCGTAGTCTTTTCATAACTATTGTGAATATGTGTGTTGAATTCATCCTTTTTAAATACATGATACCAAGAAGATACATGATACCAATTATAGCCTCAATACATTGCATTTTATTTTAGCAATACATTTTTATGCGGATTTTTAAACGTCTCCATAAATTTTCAACTCCATTTTTTTTTTCTTTTACAAGTTTAAAATTTTATAACAAATTAAACGCAGATCATCATAAAATAGATAGTTTACATTATTATATCTATTATAAGCATTACACCTATTTTATGATGATCTACGTTATATTTAAACTAGATTATGATATAATAGATGGAGTAATACTATTTTAGGATGAACTTGCTTAAATATAACGTAGATCATCACTACTTAATTCTAGACTGAATTAAGTAGTGATGTAAAAGATTTGAATATAATTTCAAAATAAACAATCATTTTATTCTTCTATAAAATAGTCTACTATTTTTTTAAATTAAGTTAACAATTTTTTTCTTAAATAAATATTTAAGAGAAAAATTAATATAATTAACAATTTTAGAATTGATTTTAAATTGTTGCCATAAGAAAAAAACAAAATAATAATGATCAACTCTACCTCTTTTGAGGGATAATCAATTTTGAAATAGAATAATCATTAAAATAATGAATGGGGAAAAACGCAATCATTGCTTAGCAAATTATTTGAAAAAATGTATTCACAAGGTTTTCATACAATAATTTCTATGACTAACATTTTTTTTTCATGTAACAAATCGGAATTATTTATATGTATATAATTTCTTTTGTGAATAAAAATTCCTTTACGACTCAAAAAATATCTTGAGCCATAAAGGAATTTTTATTCATGAAAAAAATTATATACATATAAATAATTCCGATTTGTTAAATGAAAATAAATAGCTTAAAGTCTTAGTCACAATCTGAAGCTATGAAATTATTTGCTCATACGGAAATTTATATCTTAGGTTCTTATCAAACATCACATAAACATATCTTAGATTAGTTTCTCATCAAGCAAGGTCAAGAAATAAATGTCCGTTGCACATTAGTCAAGGGGAAAATTCCGTGATAAGTAGCCAAATGTGGCATAACGGCTGCAAGCAACGGTAAGTAAAAGGAATGCAGTCAAGCGACTGGCTACGAAAGACGTTAACGTTGTTTGCACTCTTCGTACAAGTACTCTTAAAAAGTTACGGACATTTCGACGAAAGTTCGATAAATCACACTGACATTCCATACGACCACGCCCACTAATATGTGGCTTTTGTTCCCCGAGTTGTTGCAGTCGATACGCAAGCTCTTTCTGCTTAATAAATCGAGAAACACATTTTTGGAGTTCTTTTCAGCGATTTATTTTTCTTCCCATTCCAATAACTGGAAAAGGCGTCGTTGTGATTTATAGGCAGGCAAATAAGCAAATAAAAAATGATTCTTTACGACTAGTGAAATGAAGACGGGAAGGGAAAATTATTCTTGACGAGAAAAACTAGATGGATTTGGTATTGCAAAAAATGGTTCTGAATGTTTGTTTACGTGGTGGGAGAAAATCAAATGATCGTATTGCTTTTACTTGTTATTGTTCTTAAAATATTTTTCAAACTGTATAAGTCATTTTATTCATTTAATTTTAAGCGAAAAAGTTAAATACATTCCAAATGTCAAATTAAAGTACTCCATTAATAACTTGAGGGGTAAAATTCTAAAAATAGTCAATCAAGTTCACTCTAAAACGTTATTCCATTCAATTTTAAGCGAAAAAGTTAAATACACTCCCAATGTAAAATTCTTCTTTTAATAATTTGAGTGGTAAAATTCCAAAAATGGTCAATCAAGTTCACTCTAGAACGTTATTCCATTCAATTTTAAACGAAAATGTTTAACAAATTCCCAATGTAAGATTAAAGTATTCCATTAATAATTTGAGGGGTAAAATTCTAAAAATGGTCCATCAAGTTCACTCTAGAATGTTATATATTTTTGTGGGTGTACTATGAATGATTGGGAGAGTTAGATCTCAACTTTGTCCCATAAAAATTTCATATTATGCAGCATTTCCATGGAACGTGTCTTAGGATTCCAAACTACTACTAATAGCCCATTGTGTACAATCACTAATAGGAATACAAATATAAATTACAAAAAAATTATACTTATTAAAAAACAAGGAGAAAAGCTATTTATATGTAAATAAAATTAAATTTTTTCTTAATTTTTATCTTATCTTAATTTTTAAAAATTTTATATGTGTTAATACATTCACATAAAATCCCTTCTAAGTTTCCATTATTATAAACTATTCCTTTTCTAATATTTCTAAAAGAAATATAAAATTTATTATAAATTTATTTAATATTAAATTTATTAATAAAAGATATGTAAAATTAATTTTTTAGTGCTCTACGATTTTCATTATTTTCCTATTTATATTGGAAAATAAATGTATGGATAATAATATGGAAAATTATAAATTTAAAGTTTTATAGCAACTATATTCTCAGAGATTTACCTTATGTTATTAAACAATATTTATTATGTTACACAATAAACTATATCAGGTGTGCAGATTTCCAATACATCTCATATAAATACAATGTTAAAGAAACTTGACTGTGCTAATTAATTATATAATAAGACTTATTACTATTACATGATTCGTGTTTTTGAACTGTTGCCAAAAGACGAAGTCTAGACCTGAACTGACAATATTTTCTCTTCACCACACTA
Source organism: Latrodectus geometricus (assembly GCA_026290005.1). Taxonomy (NCBI): domain Eukaryota; kingdom Metazoa; phylum Arthropoda; class Arachnida; order Araneae; family Theridiidae; genus Latrodectus; species Latrodectus geometricus. The sequence goes on from JAPDSC010138645.1 coordinate 9,047, forward strand.
AACTAAAAATGAGACCTATTAAGTTTTTTTTATGAATATTTTATCACCATGGGCTTTGTAAATTTTGATTGGGCAAATTTTAACATTTCATTGGGTAAATTTTTAAAGTAAATCTCAACAAGGAGATTAGATGAGATTGGTCTTATCAAATTCAAATAATATGTCTGTCAGATCTCCAAACCCCCCATGTGAAAATTAGCAATAAAGTTACTTATTTCGAAGAACTGCCTGATTTTTTTAAGTGCTGCTTGAAGCCAGTAATGTTAGCTTTAATATACAAATGTGAATAAGAATTCGAACTTATAGAAATTAGTTAAAAGATTCAATTCCATCACTATTAACGCTTCGTAATTTTGAACTAATGTCAAACTATGATGTCATATACGAACTAGAAACGTTTTCACTAAAATAGTAGCCATTTTTCTTTATGAATATTTAACACACATGGACAAAATGAAGAGCACCATCAGTCACACCAAATAAATATGCATCAAAAAGGTTAGGAAAGTTTACCTAACATTTTACTAAAAAGCACCATTATTTGGTGCTTTTTAGTAAAAGATTAGGTAAACTATCTACTGAGAACTGCTCTTAGACAGTGTGTTTGACTTTGTTTAAAAGATGAAACGGCGTCAAACCCTTCTGTCATTTAGACATCCCAACATGCACCAGATATAATGTTCTGTATCTTCTAATATGTAACAGAAAACTATGAATAAGTGACGATATCCATACTTGATGTACTTTCTTCAAGTTACTAAAGGACATTTGTCGATGAATATTAGGACATGACAAATTAATATAAAAAATCATTGTCAATATAATGTTCTTTTTTTATTTGGTGGAGAATATTTGTTCTCATGATTCGATTAATATTGTTTTTTATTGTAATCACTTTTAAAATTTGCGTGCTTATGGCGATATGTTGTATCTCCACACATATTTGATAAGTATCTGTGAAACATAGCCGGAAATGTTGCAAAAATAGAAGAGTAAATCAGGTTTAGAAGAAAAAAATAATGTATTATAAAAAATAATTAAAAAAATGGCACCATGAGTGTATGTAAATCAATTTAAAGAAGACGATTGCATGAATTCATACAATATGCTAAATATCTGAAAAATAGTTATCATACAATAATTCATTGTTCTAATTATTTAATTGAAATAAAAAATTTTTGCAACCAATGCATTGTACATTTACATGTATATATATATATATATATATATGTATATGTATATTTATATGGATGCATAATTTTTCCATTCCATTTAAAAATGTTTTAACTATCTTTTAATTAAATTAATACCACTAAAAATCTAACATATTATATTTGTTATGTTTTAGACTTAACAAATTGAAATAATAAAAAGTAAAACAAGATTTAGTCGATGTTATACACAAAATGCAATATCTTAGAATTTTCTCCAAAAAGTTTCTCCTATTCCATTATTGCAATTTTGATGAGATGTAGAAATTCGAATAGCATATTTCTTTTATTCTTACTTCATTATCCTCTTTTTTTAATATACAAATCAATTGTTATTTTCATCTCATTATTTATTTTCATTGAAAATACCCTTTTTAAGCACTTTTAAATATTCAAATTTTGCTATCATCAAGTTTTCTAAAAGTACAACGATTTCTTTATATTTAGTTTTACTTAAATTTGTTATTTTGAAATTTTATATTATATAATGTTTAAAAATAGTTACAAATTCTAAATTTTTTAGTTATTTTCGTAAAATTTTTAATACGAAATAAATAATTCTGCATTACATTTATTAATAAATAATGAAATAAATTTTTTATATTTAATAAAATAATTTTTACTTGCTTTATTTTCAACTTATTGTTTTTGTAGTGACAGTCTGTATCACTCAATCTAGAAATCAAGCTAATGTTTCAGGTATTCTCTTATGATTATTTCCATCTTAATTAATGAAAATATTTCAACTTGTTTCCAAATTTGTGTATATTATATTAACAATTTTATCAAAGTCAGTTAATAATTTATTATTTTATGAGACCAATATTTTTTTTATTTTGCTTACTATATTGCGTAAATGAAAATAAAATATAATCATTGTATGAAGAATTGCTTAATATTTTACAACAAGTATTAGAAAATGAACGACTTACTAATTATTTTATATATAAATTATATTATTATATATAATATTTAAATCTGTTACTTTAAATATGCTTCCATAAATTGTATAGATAAATTTATTACGTAATCGATAATTCCGATAAATTTCTAACGTAATTGATAAAGAAATATTTTAACGAACAATACAATATTTTTAAGACAAGCGAAATATAATTTTGATTGCAACAAATGTTAAGTTATTCAGAAACACATCATTTCTAGAAGAATTTAAAATAAATTCTTTGAGCATGTTTCATTAAATTATAATTTGTAAGATTTAATAAAAATAGTAATTAAATGCTATAATTGTAAAAAAATGTTAATGTATGTAATAATAGACATTTTCAACAATTTACGAAAAGAATATAAGAAAAATTCTAAGCAGGATATTTTAAATCATTTTCAAGCTTTACATCAACAAATTTATGTAAGATTTTTAAGTCTTATAATTTACAAAAAGAATGGTAATTTACCATTTCAGGAAACTAAAGAAATTGAATGAATCTTCAGTTCTTTAAACGGGCTATTTTGTTTTCTCTTGAAACCAAGAACAAAGGAAAGAGTTTTCATGGATGTTTATAATAAGAGTACAAAAAGAAGGCGACGAGTGAATTATCACTCAAATCTTAAGAATTTTTTTCATGTGGGCGTCTGTCTAAGGTTAGTGCCATCTGCACTGTAACAAACAATTTAAGCTAACACTCCATATATTGTATCTGGCCTGTCTAAATAGTGTTAACTTTTGTAGTCACTGTAACCTCTTAGTTTTTCTTCACCCTATCTACAAATCACACTTTTTTTATTCCATTCCCTTTGCCCTTTACACTTGTCTTCGGTTGTATCGTAGATACACAAGAATTCACGTGCTGTCTACAGCAAAAGAAAGAGCTCGTGCTTGCCTTATTGTTCGAAGCAGGCTACCATTTTCATTGAAATTATGTAGCTACATTTTATTGTTGCATGTTTAGCTTTATAATTAAAATAAATTAAATAATTTTTTACTACTTCAATTTTTAACTTGTACATTGCTTCTATTTTATGTTATTATTGTATTTTTAGCGATATAATAAAAATTAAAGAGTTTGTTACCTCAGTTTTTAACTTGTAAATTTGCTCTATTTGGTCATAAGCTATAAATAGCTCAAAGTCAAGTAGTTATTCACTTTATACTTGCATTAATAAACAACTATACTCGCAGTATAAATATGTACCTCATCAGAAGTTTCTGAAAATGTTATAAAGAGTATAAATACTAGAATTTGAATTCCAGAAAGTTTAGAACTTAATCGTAACTAAATTTTGAATCGTTAACAAGACCGAGAGAATTTTTAAGGACTGTAAAAGTTAACTAGCTTTTGGTAACATCATTTAATGTATTTAATAATTTTTATTATGTTATTTAGAAAATATTTATGCAAACAATTTGAGTTAATTCATTAGGTGATTAATTTTACCACCACAAAATTAATTGAAAAATTTAAAGTTATCTCACAGTCTTATTACTTGGATATTATTAAATTAAAATAAATTAAGAATAAACAACTACACTGTCTTAAAGATTCTCAAAATCAATTGTTGAAAAGGCATGGATATTATATTACGAAACAAAGACAATCAGAACATGTAAATCGCAGTATATTTTAAAACGTTTTGCATCTAAATAATATGAATTAATTCAATAAATGAATAATTTCTGACATTATTTGGTCCAATTTCATTTAAAGATTTAAAATACATCCCTCTAGTACTTTCTTTTGATACATGTGAAATATTATACTCACTTAGAATCAAAAATACCGTGAATCGCATCTTTTTTAAATCAGCCATTTTTTACATCAAGTAATTGTATTGACTTAGAAATTAAAAAGAAACCACAGTTACAGTTTACGCGTCTTAGCAGTGTTATAACCAATCTAAATCAATGCTTGAAAGTACTAAGATAAGAACAAGATCTATCAAATTTCATGACTACTAAATGGGATAGACAACCAAAACTCCAACAGCAGTATTAAAGAAACAATTAGTAAATTATTGAGTTTATTCTTTTAATTTTTTATTAATTGAATAAATATACATTTGTATAATAACTAATGATAACTATATATTTGACTTTAATAATATGGTTGAACGATATTTCATGGTTATATCTCTCAAAATTTCAGGGCAAATACTTGTAAGTATATAGTTAATAATACTGAACATATTTCCATATACTTCAATGGTTAAATATAAGGAGTGTGTTGATTCTTTTTCCGTTCATATCCGAATTACAGATAATTTTCAATCTAGTAATATTATGAAATTTTACATTATTATTTATTTAATGGATGTAAATACAAAGATTTAGAAAAAAGAAACGTGACTTTAATATTTTTATTTTTTCAGAAACTGCAGTTAATGTAATCATAAGCGCTTTACTTAGCTGAAAAATAATGACCTGATATCGAAAAATACAATATTAATCTTAAGAATTTCCTTTAGTAGTGCCTATCATAAAATTGCATTTACTTTATTTATATTACCATTACAAGTATGTTAGTAGCAAAGTCATTATTAAGATAATTAAGTATATTTAAATTTCTTTGATATGTGTGGATGGGACTGTTCTACTACTAGCATTCTAGGATTAATGGAAGGAAGTATAAGATGCAAAATTGTATGTAAATCCTTGGTGTATTTCAGAGGTATGTTTATAGATACCTCTTCCAATAATTTTTTAAAATATTATAACTTCTGGAATTTTACTTAAATGGTTCTTTTATAAATTATAGATACGTTCTGGGCACAAATTATGGAGCTAACAAATATCATTTTAGAATTTTACTTCTCATATAGTAGTTTTTCATTATTTGTGATTAACACCCAAAAGTTATAAAGTTTGCAGTTAGAGAGAGATTTTACTACATTTAATTACCATAAAAACTTCTAAACTTGGCCATCATTCAACAATATGAATAGCACTTGTTGCTCATTTAGTATAATACTCCTTTGGTTAGTTTACTTTATTAAATCCTGATTACACGCAATAAAAAAAAAACAATCTGATAATGTTCCTTTAATAGAAATCTTAGTACTAATAAAGTTCTAATTTCATCGGCTTATTTTTATTATCTCAAGTGTATACTGAATTAAATAAAGGAGACTGACATCCGAATCGTGAAGACGAGCGGCTAGTGTGCGCACTCTGCCTTGAGGCAAACTTGGCGATTGAGGGGCGGGGTCAGGGCCACGTGTCTGAAGACAGGAATTCCGTCACAATGCGCAATGCTATGTGACAGGTAGTTCCTGATGATCGCACAATCCACGTTCTACAGCGATTTACAAGCATAACCCGGATCCAAAGAGGTTTTTTTTTCTTTGCTTTCTTTATAATTTTGTTTCCCAGTCTCATACACTCCCTCAGTTATTTTAGGGGGATAAAAAATGAGGGGAGAAGGTAGAAACCATAGAGGCATGAGATTTTTTTATTGGTCAGGAAAATGAAATTGTTTCTTTGATAGACGAATGGAGATTATAAATTGGCTTTTTGGCTTGGCGGGTGGGTAGAAAATGAGGCAGCAAAATACGCCTTTGGCGCAAAAATGCTATTTCCTGAGTGATCATCAAATAGGACTGTTCTGTTTCTCAAGATAGTTTTTGCGATATGAATTCGAATGATTAAAAGTCACAAGCAATTCTTCCGATGTGGCATTTTCTTCTTCAGAAAAGTTCGCTTCCTTTGTTTAAAAAAACAATAAATGATAAAAAAGAAACATTAAATAAATTCTCTTTTTCTCGAAAGAAATCAGGTATGCTTAAAATTAGTGTTCGTACTGCGCTACATGATTTTAAATTTAATTTGTTCAGTATAAAATTTTTTATGAAGAATTTTTATGCTATTTATACTTATTCAGCATAATAGCATAAAAATTCTTATTTTTTTACCCTCTTTCATCTTATAATTCTGTTTAACGTAAAAAATTTGTTAACAGGTTTATAAGAAACTCCATACACAATTTTGCAAATTTATCATGGTATTTTTGTTTGTGTGCCTGAAATAAGAATGTTTTTAAAAAAGAAAGTTAATCATATTGCTCCATGTCTAATGAATTTTTTCTTTTTTTAACCAAACAGATTAATTTGTTAATTATTTAATTAACAAATTAATCTGCTTTGTAAATTTAAAACTCTTTAAATTGGTATTAATTTTTATTCATATGATTAAAGATTAATTCAAACATTAAAAGAATTGTATTTTAATATAAGGTGCTGCCAATATCCAATTTTTTTCAAACTAAGAAATAATACCTATCTAAATAATTAAAGTAACTCTTAGATCTGAAATTCAAAAGCCATTAAGGGTAAAGTTTCTAATTAAAAACTAAATAAAGTTATGTGATTGCAACTTTAAAAATACTTAACTATAATATTCTGTTCTTATTTTGTGTATAAATGAGTTAAGTTATGATTTTTAAATGAAATTTACTATCGTACGTTTATATTATAAAGCCTTTTAATTTTTGTATCATATATACTTTTGTAAAGTCAATTTTTATTTTGAAATCAGATTGATCATAGTCTTTAATTTCTATTTTTATTCACAAAGTTGCAACTATTCTTAGAGTATTCAGTTATGATACTAATATTTTATTTTATGAGTAGTTGCTAAGTGCTTCTAATCTGTTTAAGTATAAAAATATTTTACTGCATTAAATCTTTCTTATATAATTTTCAATATTTTGTGGGCCGCACAACCTGTCTGGTGGTTAGCGTACCTGACTACAGATGGGTGGGACCTGGGTTCGAATCCTGGCTCGGGAAGGGATGTACTTTCTCTCTCTCTCTTTTTCTTGTCTTTGTCCTTTCTTTGTGTGTGTGTGAATGGTTGCCTACCCTATAAACGGGTACCTATGGCATGTGTGTACTGAGGAAGTCGGACTCCACGCCAAATATGGTTCAGTTGGAAAAGTGGAGCAGCGCACTCCATATTGCCAGCCTGGCTGGCACACGACAACAACAACATTTTGAGTGAAAAGTTCAAAACACTCTAATAGCAAATTATGATATTTATAATTATCAGTTAATTTCCAATCATGCCCTGAATCAAACGTTATAACGTTTTCTCTATTTAAATTATTTTAAATTTGAAAATGAAGAATTTATATTATCATGCGTTTAAATCACGCATACGAAGAATTTATTATATCTTTATTTTTTAATTAATGAATCTGGATTTTTATTTCTTTGAGTAAATTAGCTGATTTTTTATGATTCTCTGAAGGAATTATTGGCTTGAAACTTTGGATTGTAACTTTATTCAACATTAAAGACTTTTTTGATACCAGAGAAAAACATATTAATTAAAAAATAAAGATGTATTATAAAAGCAGTTAAATAATTGAATTACTCCAATTAAGTTATATTTTGTAATATTTAAGTAATACTTTTTTAGTAAATTGTTTGAAGAAAATTCTTAACTGAGCAGGCCTAAAAAAGACAATATTCAATAACCGATACCTTAAGAAAATGTAAGAATAATAGCAATTTGTATGATACGAAATTACCACTAGTATGTGTAGCATAAAATAATTGTACTTAAAATACTGAAATAAACATTTTGATAATAACTGAAAAGCTATCGTGTAGCAAATAACTTAATTGTAAAAAGCTGTTGAAAGAGTGTTTCAATCACAGAAAGTTGTTGAAAGCTGTTAGAATAGGAATATTTGTAACGTAACGCCACCTTGGGGCTCTTTTTATAGATATTTGGCAGCATTTAAAAGTCTCCTAGAAAAATCTTAAGTATCCACCTTGATAGATGTATATGCAAAAAATAGACACGTAATATTTATGTTCTGGTGCTGAATAGTGACAAAGAGCGAACAGATTAATTTATATTTCGAAGAACAGGGTTTTGACATTATGCCATGAAAAATACTTTCAATAATTAAAATAATAATTTTCTTTATGAAGGATTATCTTTTTTTATTCACAGATTCGAATGTAATATATTTATATTGAAAAAAATTAATCCCTTCTTTATTTCTTGTAACAGTAATAATTAATCCTTGATAAAAATTTAAAAAAAAAAAAAACTTATCTATGTTTTTTTTTTAAATTTTATCAAGGTCTTAGGTCTCTATGTAAATGGAGGATATGTGAACTTAAATTATTTGTATAAGAATATTTCAACTATATAAATGTGACTATTTTGCAATTTAGTATTAAAATATACATTTAGGTAAGAAAATCATTTATAAACATTGATTTAAATATTTCCTTAAAATAATTTAAAAACAACTGTCTGAAAAGAAATGTTTTCAAATATTTGATTTCGAATAAATTTAAAAACATATATTTTTTTATAGTCTCTTAGAAATATAACATTGACAGTAAGATTATTTTAAGATGCTTTCTAATTGCAAAAGCTACAAGAAACTTGGCGATATTTAGTCAATACAATTGGCGTGACTATTCAAAAGTGGAGCAACCCGTAAAACGTTTTTTTGATTATTATTTCTTATTTCTCTCGTCCGGTTCATTAAGATTTTTTCGAGCGAAACACATTCCAATTGTCGACACCACGCAGTCTGGGCCTTTCGAGTTTTCCCCCTTTTTTCTTACCTTTTCCCCACTGCTCCACTATTGATTTTCCCTTTTTTTTTTTTTTTCTTTCTCTCTCTCTTATTCTTCAGTGTTCTGCTCTCTATAAACGTTTCTTCTCCGCACTGTTTTTCTTTTTTATATTTTTCACCTCACTTTTTTTTTCCCTCAATCATACCTGTCTTCTTTAGGTCATTACGAGGGGGGTTGTTCTGAAAGTGATAAATTATTTTTATTAGAATCTCCAGATGGTTCAAATGGAATGAATTCAATGCAACAGTTATTACTTATGAATTAATAAGAGACTAAAATTAATTTCAAAACCATTTGACAATTAATTAATCCTCAATTTGAAGAAGTTATCTATATCTGTAAAGAATATATAATTGATTTAATCATTGAATTTTAAACTTCACACGTGAAAAATTTCATTAGTTTACAAACCAAGAAGACATATTATTAAGTTAAAAATTAGTGATTTTCCAAAAATTCTCTCATAAACTGATATTAATATGTTAAGAACTTTTCTACATATTGACAGTTACAAGTAGGAGGATTAAATAAGCCTAAATGGTCTTAATGAATCAAGTGATTTTTGCGAAAATAAACATATCAGATGTTAATCTGATATGTTGGTAAATTTATATTCGAAATAAGTTATCTTAAAATAATTTTTGCCAAAAGTATTTTTTTAGTTTGAAATAGGAAGCTATAACAATAATTTTTATTATTTCAAAATATTATTAAATTCATATTTTATTACAAAAGAATATTAAAAATATATTTATTTTAAACTTCATTGACGCAGTTAATATTTAGTTTTATTTATTAAAACCACCCACAATATATAATTGAATTGTAACAAAGAGAATACGATTAGTAAAATGTGATGTTTGTGATCAGTTTCGCATTACAAATAATTAAAACTGAAATACTAAATATTGAAAAAAATAGAATTATTCTAATACTAAAAGAAAAATAATAATTACTTTTAACGAATTTTAAACTAAAGTTACATTACTATTATATATTTTAATCTGAAAAAATTAAGTTTATATTAAAATTTTTTTTTTACAATTTTATTACTTGAATAAAATATTTTAAATATATGATAATATGAGTTTTTTTGCATAAATTTTGAATACGAAATTGTTTACTAAGCACATCTGTATATATTGAATCATGCAGACCTATAAATTTTGGTAATGATTACATGTATTTCTTTCCAACGATTCTCTATTCTATGATTCAGGTATAATAACCATTCCATTTATTTAAATGTGATGACCAATCAGGTACACATTTTTAAAATTTAAAGATCAAAGATAAGGATGCTGAGTAAAATGAAACATTCTTATATTAAATTTAGTTCTTCTAATTTGACTTTCCTCTATTAAAATACTTTATAGAAATTGTGTCCTAAATATAAGCAATTCTATATTCTGAATTTTAATAGAAGTAATTAATTTTATGTTTATTTCTCTTCTAAAAGCAACTTGATGTTTATCTAATAAAATCTTTTATGCATTTATTTTATTTAAAAGATTTTATTGTTCATAATTTTTTTAAGCAACATATACTTAAATAAACTATAAATGAAGCAGTTTTGAAAAATTAACTCAAGTTTCTTAAATTATTTTTCTTAATATGAATCAATTAATATTTCATTTGTATGAAAAAACTATTGCTAAAACAGTTATGAAAATTTAGAGAGAAATCTAAATAGTTTTGTTTATGGAAATATTAGATAAAAAAATAAATAAACATGTATTTTAGAAATCAATTCAATCTTCAAAGAATTTCAATTGAGAATTTCGTTTTAATCAATCAACAATAGGAAATCCAATACTTGATGAATGATAGTCTTCATCATCTTTTAAGACATTTTTGATAAACTACGTCCCCTTAATAACGATATTAGAAGCAAATAGCCGTGACTCGCAGGTGTGAAAAAAGTTAACTAAAACAAACTAGAATCATCTTCATTCACTAAGTGTGGAAGAAGTGGTGTGAAGCCATGCCGAAACAATTCATTTTCCAAAGTTCCGCTTAACCTGTTGTTCCAGCCTTTATTAATCTGCTCTCTCTTTTCCTGTTTGCATTTTTTTATTCTGTCGTCCATTATGCGAACTATATAAGTGAATCGGACAAAAGATCACAATCCCAGACCTTTTTGTACACGTGTAAATTATGCCGAAGGGACAATTAAGCCGTAATGAATGGAAACGGATAAAACGGAATTCGTATGTTGCCATTCTGCATGACATAAATAACGATGACAGCTTGACAATTATAGTGGAGGGCGGCAACCCATATTTTGAAGTTCTTGATGTACTTCATATTCTTGTTCCTGCAGTGGTTCAAAGAACATCTTTACCAAGCCCCTTTTGTGGTATTTTTAGAAACGAAAAAAGCCTATAAATCAATCTTACTAACCTAAACAAATGCTTCATTTCACCACGATCATTTTTCATTAGTGAAATAGTATTAGATAATGCTAAATTCATTTACTTTTAAATAAGATCAAAACATTACAATATTAGAAAACACAGTCTTATTATAAATCACTTATAAGTTTAGTGAAGTTACATATAATAAGTTAATACAATTAAGCAGCTCTTTAGCGAAAAAATTAATGAGCTTCATACATTAAAAATAATTACTTAAAACACAGCATATTAAATTTTTTTTAAATATTACACCAACTTTTGCAAACAAATTGATTAGAATCTTCAGTAAAAATCCATTTATTATAACTATAAAAGCTCTTATTACTTAGTCAATCAGAACTAGCGTTATATTCCTAATATTTAATTTATGGGATGTCTACACATTTCATTTTTTAAAATAATTTATTGCAGTTTTCTTGAAGAGAACTTTACTGAAATTCCCATTAATTTATTGCTTGATGCAAATATATATTTTATATAAACCCTTAAAAGCTGAAAACAAAAACATTGAGAAATAGTTAAATAACTCCAGTTGAGAAGTATATAAATTATTTTTCATGAATTGGGAACAAATGATTGTTAAAGAAACTGCTTTTTAAATTTTAAAAATTGGCAATTGTTAAAACCACTTAAGTGTAGTTTTGACAATGTCTTAAGAATTATTTAAAGTTATAATTAATGTATTATCAAAGAATATATTTTTAAATTTAATTTTACGTAATGAAAACCAAGTTATTTCCATGTTGACTTTTTCAGAGGTTTCGAATTGTTTATTGTAGGGATTTGAAAATTTGATGAAGCAAAAATTGTAAACTGAAGAAATTTTAATTTTAGTTAAACTTATATATTTAAATGGCATAAGTGTAATCATTTAATCTGTAACAAATATGAAAAAAAAAATGGAACAAAACACTGTATCAACACTGTCACATCTAAATTGTTTCTGAATTATGGTTAGTTTGTCAGAAGTGGGTCATATTGATTTGAATTCAGAACAACATTCATGTATGACACTTATGACAGACTTTTAGATAAAAAAAAAAAAGTACTTATTTTATTTTTATTTTTTTAAAAAAGAATATAAACAACTTCTACTGATAGCAATTCTGTAAACATATTTAAAGTTTTTTTTTTATTTTGGAAAAAATTTATTATGATTAAGATTGCGTCGTACAATACGAGCTTCAAATGCTAGAATATTGGGGAAGCATGAAATGGCTTTGTTACCTAAATTTGTAGTATCATTAACATTCTTAGAGCTGTAACTTTCAAATTTGCAAAAAAACTCCTGCAACTTCTGATTTAAAATGATACCATAATAAGCCATTAAGAGCCCTAATTTTGTAGCAAATTAAACTTTTGTTTGCAAAGCTGCTTTGGAGATATGGAATTTTCCTAACTCAGGTGATAAAGTTGACAAATGGAACCATTCATCTTAGAGAAATATTAATAACTGCAACATTTAGCTATCACATTTCTTAAACAAGTTTGCCGTCTTATTATTATTTTTTTACTGTTGAAGTCTGTGCCCATTGATTCTTATATTTTTGTGAAAAGGTAAGTGATAATAGACTTTTTCCAAGACCTTAATTACTTTCTTTATGAAATTCCTAATTCTCGCAAATGTGCTTGACTCCTGTTTGGATTTTCATTCATTCTGTTAAATTCACAATTTCGAACAGTGATGAAGCAGGTAACCAATCTTTTTGTTAATTACTCTCTTTATGAATTTGTTTCCCAATACTAAATGAATTGCGCAAACACAAACGCAATCCGATTGGTCTCATTAAAATTTAAGTTAAATAGATAATATTATTAGTCGCTTCAAAAATTACCATTGCAAAATCGATACCAAAATTCATATTATATTTTTCGTTTATATATATATATATAAAAAGTACACCTATTTACAGATTGGTAAACAACTGAATCTTTTTGATGAGACTGGCCATAAATTAAATTCAGAAAGGTAAGTGTTAAAAAAGAAGAAAATTTTAAAATTTATTTATGAAATAAATAAACCATTTTTATATAATAACCAGCTTTTGATACTGTGGATTAAATACCATAATAATCGAGAGATATTTTAAGAGTTATTAGTTTCTGTTGCATATTATGCCCTTTCTGGAGGAATTTTTAAAACTATTGAATCATTTCCTATATTTCTCAGAAATAAACTTGTAAAACTCGCAAGAACTCACACCAATTGATATGCAGTAGAAAATATAAATTCAAAACTCTTCTTGTTATTCTATAGCCGCTGCTATGAAATGCAAAAGTTTCGATTTCGAAGAGGTCTTACCTCAAGATTACAGTGAACTCTATTACGAATCAACTTGTTTATTTTGTAGCAATATAGAAGAAAACACGAAGCACAAATAAAACAAATATAAGTGTAAAGTATCAACCACTAGATGGCCAATTATAATTATATCAATTAAACGTCTCATAATTTAATGATCTATGTATTTATTTAAAGGATTGATGATATTTTGAAACCACAAATGGCGTTGGTTCATGAAGATTGAAAGAAATCCAAGAGGACATTTTCACTACATTCGACTATTATCTCGACGATGGTGTTAATGACAATACTAAAAAATGAACAATGGTATTAGTGCTTTAAAAAAATGAACAATGGAATTAATTCTGTTAAAAAATTCAAGCATTTCCAGGAGAACATTCTGAAAAATAAACTTTATCATTAAAAATGATTAACATAGTCAAATTTTAACGACAAAACTATAAAAATGAGTAAACGAAAATCATAAACGATGCAACGCTATCCGCATGATTTCATATTTTAGCTAAAAAAAAAAACTTAATTTTTATTTTGCGATTGCTGATTCTCCCAAAATTAAACTATTGTTATTTTGGAGATATTTTGATATTTTCGATAGTATCTCGATTCGTTTTTATTTTATTTTGTGAAAAAATTAAATAGTTGTCTTGCTTGCTTTTTAATGTGCAAATATTTAAATCAATGATTATAATGAATATTGACTTTTTAAAATATATGTCAGCATATTTAAAAGAAAAATATATGCAGTATTAACAGAAATTTTTGTTTGTCATGTGATATATATTCTTAATAAACTGTATTGACTAAGGTAAAAAGTTGAAATGATATTTATTTTAAAACAATTAACTTGCATCTCTCGAAATATAATAATTAAAATATCAGAACAAATTTGTTTTATATATGGAAACCTTGATGTTACCATTTGTTAATCGCTATAGAATTTGGCTATTTTTTTAAACAATTAAAAAGTTTATTTTTTTAAAAGATTAGCATAATAAATCATTGATAAATAAAAAATATTATATTAATTATTGAAGAATTATTCAGGAATAATTACTAATCTACAAACCAACAATGAATCAAAAGTATCTCATAAAATAATGAAATTTTAAGTGCAAAACTGTTAGATCAAAGTTATTCAAATCCTGAAATACACATGCAACGTATTTATACTCACGTACGCACACACACACACGTGTGTGTGTAAATCTTTATGTATTGAATAAAAATTTTCTCAATTCATTTCTAATTAAAAAACAATATTTCTTCCACACACTTTTAAATAAATTATTAATTAGTTTTTTAGTTCATTATTAATGGTAAATATTTTATTTTACTTTATGATTTGTTTTATGTTCAATATTTGTACTTTTATTTCCCTCATTAAAAAGAGTAATTTATATTTTTCTTCTTCGAAACAAAACATCTATGTACGCAAACATTTAAACATTTATATGTACTTCCTTACTATTTTAATTTAAATGCTGCAATGTTGTAAAGCATTTTTTCGTTCAAGAGGAAGAAAACTAGAATGGTTAAAATAGTTTTATCAAATTAATTTGGAAAGATAGTTTATATCTTTATTACAATGACATAATTTAATTTAACTTTTAGATTCTCAATTGTTTTTAAATTTTTCTGTGTATTTTAGTTTTTTGTCTTACAAGATTAATTTTGTATTTCTAATCTCATTTCAACGAATTTTATATCAAGAATGAAAATAAAGTTTTCTATTTGTCTTATGATTGTCAGAAATAATGCATTCGTCAATGTCAAAAATTATTTGCCTAAAACATCAACTGAAAAATAATTATTAGTTGAATAATTTTATCTAACTCAGCTTACAGGACCTTTGAATGGTTTAATTTTGAAAGCATATTTTTCTATTCCTATAAAAGTTTTGAAATTAAATTTGCTTGAGAAAGCAAACATGGTAATCAAAAAAGTAATTCTATTTTTGCATTTTTGAAAGTTACATAATGAAAAATATTTAAATATTTTATTAACTTATATAAATGTACCAAATTACTTATACAATTTATTTATATAAGTGGATAATTTATATTTATATAAGTGATATAAGTGGATAATTAAAATTTTATAGTTATATTCACCAACAAAAAAATTGAAACTTTAAAAAATAAATTTGGTATCTGTTATATAGCAAACACTTATACATATATGCATTTGTTTGCTGAAACAGGATTAAGAATAAAATAAAAAGATTTATGTTTATTTCAATCTCGTTTTCTTCATTTTATAAGATTCTTTTACAGCAGTGTGTCTTCAAGAGTAACAAGTATTTAAACAAAAGATATATATATATATATATATATATATATATATATATATATATATATA
>JAPDSC010138645.1:29888-53407 GCA_026290005.1 Latrodectus geometricus
TTTTTTTTTTGAGAAATTTAAGATATCTCTGTATGTACAATGTTCAAGTAATTTTGACGATTTTTGAAAAGTGCAAGACAATAGCAATCTTTTATATTAATTTAAAATATTTTGCCCTAAGCGTTTTTTACAATTTGCCTTTTTATTCTCTAACAATTTTTACTCTTGGCAATTGTTGTCACAAGAAACTGTAGTAATTGGCACACTATATAGCAGGACAACCAGTGGGTGTGCCATAGTAAAGTAGAAAGGGGGTCATCATAATTTAGAAACAAGGATTAAGCAAAAGACCCAAACTTGGTCTGCTATCCCCTGAGGTATCATTTCACATGGAGGACACTGCAACCAAATCATATTTAACATGCATCATTAGCCGCCATTAACGAACATGATGAATCTTCAATTGGGACAGAATTCAAATATACTACTCACTTACGATAACGAAAATGAAAGCCCTAACCAACAATTCCACATCAGCCCTACAGGCAATAGTTAATTTCTCATATCTTAATATAGCTTTGATTATATATGCCACAAATTTTCCGTTCATGTATTTTTAAAAAATGAAGTTGGAAAAGACTCATGTGTAGAATGAATAGAAGATTAGTGAAAAATTTATTTTTGTCAAATAATTAATTAATAATTTTGTCAAATACTTAATTAATTTAAAAATATTTTGATTGCAGCTTTATGACTCTGCATTACATACAAAAAAAATGTAATTGGAAAAGATATTTAGACATCCTGGGAAATACGAGATTTCTCCTTAGAAAAATATTATTAATATATATCTTTATAGTAAACACATCTTTAACTATGAAACTCATTATCTTATTTTTCAACTCTTGATAAAAGCTTAGATATAAAAAAAGAAGGGGCGATTTAGTTGAATAGAGTGTGGAGAAAAGGGATAAGGGACCGAGAATAACACAACAAACCCAGCTAAACTGGGCCTCACGGGGGTGGTTCACAACAGCATAAAAGAGCAGAGCCTCCTCCTAGAATAAATATTGCGAGATGAGGTTTCGCGGAAGAACGGACAGATAGATTCAGATATTCAAGTGTTGGTAAAATAGGGGAGTCGTTATTCAATCGCTTTCCTCAAAAGTGTATTCAAGAAGCCCATGGAGATAGAAATGTATGCTTTTTTTTACAAATTTC
Organism: Latrodectus geometricus; assembly: GCA_026290005.1. Taxonomy (NCBI): domain Eukaryota; kingdom Metazoa; phylum Arthropoda; class Arachnida; order Araneae; family Theridiidae; genus Latrodectus; species Latrodectus geometricus. The sequence continues at coordinate 31,050 of JAPDSC010138645.1, forward strand.
AGAAAACGAAATTTCGAACTTTTTTTAAAAAAAATTGTTACTGCCATCTTGAATAGTTTGGGTCAGTGAGATGAATGTTTTTTGGCCATGTGTTCTTGACCGCATTGTCCAAGCTGGGGAATATCAACTTTCAAGAACTTAGAAGATAAATTGAGCTGATGCAGAAAACTTAAAATAAATGACTTTTATTCAACTAGAAAAAAAGAACATAGTTTTTTCCCATCACTATAAATAAGTGATATTTTTCTTGTGGCATTTCTCTTTCATGTTCTAAAAATAAATCTAAAAAAGTGTTTTACTCCAAATTATGCTTACAATATTATTTCAATATTAAAATATCTTGCACATTTCTGCTAAACACTGAAAAAAATTCTATTTAATATGTGCATAAAGAGGTTTGACTGTTAAAAGTACACTTTATATATTTATTTTAATTTATAATTTTTAGATTGTTATGATATATTAAAAAATATTGGCTATAAGTCGTATATATTTATTTAAACTATTGGCACCTTAAATTTAGGAATTATTGTAGCTTTCCACAACAAAACTGTGGTAAGAATCAAAAGTTGCTATTTTATTATTCCGTCTACTGTTTTACATTATTCTCTCAATTTACTATTCCATACTCCTTTTCCAATTTACCATTCTTTACAAAATTTAAAATTCCACTTACATATTTTTACTATTTACTATTCCAAGAAGTACTGAATATTTTATCCATGGTTTACAATGTTTGCTTCGTAAACCATGGATAAAATAATCCATGGTTTTCCATAATAAACCATGGATTGTTATGACTAGATTTGAGTCCAATCCATGGATTGTAAACCATGAATTGGACTCAAGTTAATTGTTTAACTATTAATGGTTTGTTTTGTAAACCATTAATTAGTTTTGAGTCCACATCTGAGGCAACTTGGGCTCAAAACTTATTAAAATTTGAAATAATCTTTGTTGACTTTCTGCATGAAAATCAATTTTCATCTTTAATGTAATTTCAATATATTTAGATATTATTCATAAATAGTTATTAGTTGTTCAACTATTATTTATATTGCTAAATTGTGGACCAAAATACTTTTAAGAATAGTATACTTTGTATAGTTCTTATTTATTGAAAGTATTCTCATTTATTTTTGATCATATTTAATGCGTTTCATCACAAAAATACATGAGAATAGTTGAAATATACGATTGAATCTAATTAATACTTAACTTATGCTATTCTAATAATCGTTTTATAATATTTTATTGTTTATCGACATTGTTTACTTGACCGCTTGAGGAAGTTTAATTTAATTATTTTCCTCTTTTGTAGTTCTGGTTGCAATCCTGGTACTTCATAGATAACATCCTCAAGTATTTAATTCTTTTATTTATTTTTCTCTTTAATATGTGAAAATCAAATTTAAAAAAAAGGTTAAAAGCTTAATTTATAAAAAAAAAATTTTTTTTTACCTAAAGAAAAACATTTGTGGACCATTTGCTTAACATTCCAATTAAATGTAGTATCTTATATTTTTAAGAATTTATTTGAAGAAAGCAATATAAATTTATTCCCAAAAATTGGTGCCATGGCTGAATAAATTAGAAATAACATTATGCTTATAGAGTGAAAAGTTAAATGTTTAGGTTGCTGCTTAGTATTTTCTGAATTCGCAACAAACATGCTTAGTTCTCTTTGGGATCATTAATCCTAAATACCAGCATTTAGCGTTAATCCGTCAAGATAAGCTTGCTGTTTTGTTCTTTTGTGGAAGATGAGAGAGAATCGACACGTGAAGATGACATGTTTAATAGACCTCCCTCAACTGAGCTATAGATAAGCACGTGTGCAAGATGTCACCTTTTGGTAACGTAGGACAAAGATTTCAAGTTGAGGTCATGATGCAACTGGTTGGATGGATTGAATCTCCACCCCCACCATCCAATCATTATTTTCTGCAAAGGTGGGTGTCCCACCCCCACCCGGAAATTCAAAAGCGTGGGAAGAATTCAGATTGTGGACAATTCATCTTTTTTTTCCATACAGAAAGGATTTTTTCAAAGACCAAACAAAGCTTTTTCTTCTGAACTACAGTCCGCTCTTCCCTTGTGCTTTGTGGAGCGTGTTCTGCCTGTTTCGGGAGCATACAAAACTATTCTACTGAAAAAAAAAACATTTTGTTCTGAATGAAAAGGATGATATTCTTTCACTGTGTACTCCACCACCCACCTTGAAAGAGGGTTTATAAAGAGGGTAGGTATTAAGCTCTTGTATGTTGTTGATTTTTGAAATCAGATGTAAACAGTCTTATTGCTAATTTTTTTCTTAATTCAGCTAAAATATAATGTATACAGTAGAATTTTTAATAATTTTGAAATTTAAATAGACAATTTCAAAAATTCATTGCTTTATCAAAATCTTTTTGATTAAATTTAAACAAATAAAATTGATTCTAATTTATTTCAGTTATACTTTGCTGTTTTTCTGCTCATCAATCAATTTTATCATCATTGTTTTCCCAAAATTTCATTGAAATAGTTAAAGTTTTTATACTAAAATTTAAACTGGAATTTAAAAAAAAAAATATGGAATAAATTCAGTAATTGTAAGAAAAGCATTAACTAATTGATGGTAAGAAAAATAATAATTCTCGTATGTAAGATTTTGTATAAAAATAATCTAAAAAATTTTATTTATAAAGCATTCGAATTAAGTTCAAGTTAATCATTAACGACTGAAGAAAAAAAAATAACATATAAGAAAATGATGAAAAGTAAAATGAAGCAGTAAATATAAAAGCGGAGGGATTTCTTTTACCTACTTCTAAGAAAGACTTTCAATAATAACTTAAGTATCTCTCCTTTATTAAAAAAATATCTATTCTATTCATTTCAATTTTGTGATCATCAATGACCAATAATTTTTTTTTTATTTAGCTCTGGTATAACAGATTCAAATAGATTCTAAATAATGTGCCAAGAATACTTGTTTTAATTCTTAAACTAATTTTTATTTATAGATCATTGAATTTATAATTTTGAATAAGTTGTCAATAACAGGCAATTTTTATAAAGTTTTAAGGCCAGTAAATTTAAAGAATTTTTTAAACTGAACAATTTATTGTATGAAAAGTTTAGTTAAAAAAAAAAAAAGAAGCATAATTGAAATAAAAGAAGATAATCATTAATGAATATTTTTAACAAAGAAAAATTCTAATGAGCATGCTTAAGATGAAAATTAAATGATAACTTAGGGCTCGTTTATCTATTTCTCAATTGATTAATCTGGTAAAATGTAACTGCAGGATAAATTTGATAGCTGAATATTAAGAGTTAGGTAAAAATGTCAATAAAAGATCTAATATGCTGCATTTATATAAAATACAGTGAAATAACATTAAATTTCTTTATATTTTTAATTTTCTGTTTTAATTAAATTTGATTTGCACAACCTATAAATTAGATTTTATTTGACTGAGTGTATTAATTTCATTAAATTTAAGCGGCATTAATGTACTCTATATGAATATATAGTGAATAATTTAATAAAAACTATGTAGTTTTTACTTAATTATTATTATTATAAATTAAGATTAATGAAAAAATGTTTTTTTTTCATCTGGAAATTAGAAATTGCCTCACTATTAATTTGAAATAAAGAGTTAAGTTCAAATTATAATAAGTATTCTGAAAACCTTTGTCATTCTACAATCACTTTTTTGCATTCTGGAGGAAATTTGGCCGAAATCTACAGTTTTAAGTCGGTTCTAAATCATTATAAATATTTATGCTTGAGGTAGCAATCGAACTCAATAACAGTTGAACTAAAGGCCAAAGAGCTAATCATTTAGTTGATAGTAGGAACATAATGTTTCGAAGTTTAAATTTATTTTTTGTAATCAGTCGTAAAGTTCAATGTACAATTTATTACAGGATGAGGCAATGCGAATATGAACTACAATGTATAATATTATATACATTTTTTTTTGTACATACTTTGAATTTAATGTCACACGAGAGGAAATATGTTTGGTTTAAGGAGCAAAATTGTAGTTACCAACTTAATTTAGAATTAAAGGAAACTACAGAACATTTAAATATTTAAGTTAATAATTTTATTGTTGAGCCCACAAATTTATTCGTATATAATATTTCTTGAAAAATCCTTAAGAATTATTATAAAATAGCAACACAGCTTTAGTATGTTAAAATGCATATTTATGACAGATTATATTTTCTGTGATCCGCTTATGACAGATATAATTCCCCTTAATAATTATCGTGTTAATTTCTTTTAATTTCTGTGAAAAGTGAAATTTAGAAATTGTTGCTTTGCAGTTTATAAATGTAATATATTTTAAAATGTAAAAGATTAATTATAAAATTAAGAGAAAAACACATAACATATAAGGTAAGTATATAACTAGATTTACTTTAATTTCGATTATAAAAAAGAGAATATAATTTTTTAAATGATTATAGATAATACATTCTGAATTAGATTAAAATTATCAAAGTTTTTTGCATGATTTTATAATGTCTTGCACCTGATTTTTTATTTTTAAACTTGTATTTAATTACATATAAATTGCACAAATGTAAAATATATTTCATGAAATAAAAATTTTAAATATGATGGAATAGCAAAAGTATCCCTTTTTTGTAGTGTAAAGCGGGGCCGACTATAAAATAATTTCTTATATTGAATAGACTATAAATTTATTTAAATTATTAAAATAACATAGCTATATTAAGACTAATGTTTTGGATTTATGTAGAAACTAAACAAAGCCATAGCTTTTTATGGTTTCAACTTTTTTTTAGCGAGTTCTTATACATTATATGTATTCAGTGCAAATTTAAATAAAAAATATAACAAGACAAATAAAGAACTCATTTATTCAATATTTTATAGCTTCTATTACTGAATACAACAAAAATATAATAGTTTTTATTTAAAAATACAGACTTATCTGTAAAATTTATTCTTGAAAAGAAATATTGAGAAAAGTTATGAAACATAGTTCTATAACCATTTCTATAATTTGATAATGATGCAAAGTAACATGAAGTTAATCGGTGGAGGTTTTTACAAAGGGTTATTTTATTTCATAAATTTGAATTATATATATAACCATTAAAGGCTTTATTTGTACTCAAATTTAAAAATATGATTTAATAGGCAATATCGCACAATGCATTTTGTATTATATTAAACCGAATTACTAACGCTTGCTTAGCAAGCAATGAAAGGCTTGGAACCAAGTTTTAAATTTTATTTTAGCCATCAATACCCCTTTGAATACAAATGAATACATACATAATCCACTTAACACAACGACAGACATTAAAACCAAACATCCATCACTCGATAAATGAAAACAGCAACTCATCATACGGAGGTTCGTACAACTAGAATGAATGAATATACACTCTCATGTATAGCAACATGCACGCTTCCATTCAGCACAGTATGATCCCAGGACGTTTATTCAATGCATATGGGCTTCAGCTCAGCGCTACCCTATAAACGTCAGTATAAAACAGACACGTGTCTGCTTAATGGGAAATATTATTGGATGGTACTGAAGATTCATATTGGGGGTGAACAATAAAGGGTGGTGTTGCCACCTCCCCCTAAGCGGGAAACAGTAGTGATGTAATCTGTATTCCATGCCACAAAGTGATTTTTTGGCCCATGCATACCATTATAAGAGTTTAATTGACCAAAATCACCGCAATGACGTATGGCTTCATCAAGATAACTCTTTGAATATAGAAATGATTTTTTTTAAGGTATATTACAATACGCTTCGAAGATTTAATTTATTTTGTAACTAAAATTTCTTACATTTTGCATTTTTTATTCATCTATGAACAAATTAATTTTGTTCGGAGATAAGACTAATGATAAAAGATTTTTTTAAGGAATAAATATATATGTACCGTGGAAAAATGATTGATGAGTTATGTAATAGTAAAATCGATTTAATCAGATCGCTTTTCGCAAAGTTACATTTAATCGTGCCTCAATTATTGATGTGTAAAATGTAATATTTCTCTTCGAATTAACTTCAACAACAGATCTGAATACTCATACATCATTTTGAATCTAAGTATTAAATCTATTTAATTCAAAATGTATGATTGATTATAAAGGGATTAAAAAAGATCAAATTTATATTGGAGAAAAAATAACCTCCTTATGTATAAGTTAGCAACATCTAAAGTTAATTTATGTGACTAAAAGCTGAAAATCAATCAATCATTATAGTCTCTAGTTATATAGAATATGTATGAGCTAAATTTAGTTTATGGTTCAAAGAAGTGAATACATATTTGATTCATGTTGAATTTTGAGAATTTTTAAATTGGCTTATTAATAAAATATAGTGAGATTATAAGCTAAATAAATTATTTCAAATATATGTATCAAACGCAATTATGTATTTATATATTTGAAGAAACTTATGCCATAAAAATAACATTTTCATCAGATTTAATGCTTATCTTTGTTGATTTTTTATTTCTTAATACTTTTACCATATTTTACAATTAATAACCGAAGTATCGATTTTATAAATAATTTATATAAGTTTATATATTATATAATTTATTAAATTAATGCATTGTCTTTAATAAAAATTTTTTTAAATATAGTTATGTTGGTATAATGTAAAACTTAATTAAAATTAACAATGAAGTCAGCTTTCTCATTCTTATTTCTTATTCTATTGTCTTCACTTAATATTTTCTCGAAATAAAAATGGAAAAATCTGTTGAATTAATTTGCAACTCTCATTATTTTCTTGTAAATATATTCTCATTTTTTATTTAATAAATATGTAATTTATTTACATTTCCTAATGAGCATTAATTTACGTATTTTTTAATTTCTTTTTTTGCTTAATGTTTTTTAATTTAAATACTTGTTACTCCTGAAGACACACTGCTGTAAAAGAGTCTTATAAAATGAAGAAAATGAGATTGAATTAAACATAAATCTATTTATTTTATTCTTAATCCTGTTTCTGCAAATAAAGGCATTTATGTATAAGTGTTTGCAATATAACTGACACCAAATTTATTTTTTAAAGTTTCAATTTTTTTTGTTGGAGAATATAACTATAAAATTTTAATTTAATTATCCACTTATATAAATAAATTGTATAAGTAATTTGGTACATTTATATAAGTTAATAAAATATTTAAATATTTTTCATTATGTAACTTTCAAAAATGCAAAAATAGAATTACTTTTTTGATTACCATGTTTGCTTTCTCAAACAAATTTAATTTCAAACTTTTATAGCAACAGAAAAATATGCTTCAAAAATTAAACCGTTCAAAGTGTCCTGTAAGCTGAGTTAGATAAAATTATTCAGGTAATAATAACTTTTCAGTTCATGTTTTAGACAAATAATTTTTGACATTGATGCATGCATTATTCTTCACAATGATAAAACAAACAACAAACATGATTTTCATTCCTGATATAAAATTCGTTGAAATAAGAATAGAAATACAAAATTAATCTTGTAAGACAAAAAACTAAAATATACAGAAAAATTTTAAAATAATTGAGAATCTAAAAGTTAAATTAAATTATGTCATTGTAATTAGGAAATAAACAATCTTTCCAAATTAATTTGATAAAGCTATTTTAATCCTTCTAGTTTTTTTCTTCTTTAGCGAAAAAATGCTATAAAACATTGCAGCATTTAAATTAAATTAGTTAGGAAGTACATATAAATATTTAAATGTTTACGAACATAGTTGTTTTGTTTCGAAGAAGAAGAATATATAATTTACTCTTTTTAATGAGGGAAATAAAAGTTCAAATATTGAACAGAAAACAAATCATAAAGTAAAATAAAATATTTACCATTAATAATGAACTAAACAACTAATTAATAATTTATTTAAAAGTGTGTGGAAGAAATGTTATCTTTTAATGAGAAATGAATTGAGAAAATTTCTTTTCAAAACATAAAGATTTACACACACACGTGTGTGTATAAATACGTGAGTATAAATACATTGTATGTGTATTTCAAGATTTGAATAACTTTGACCCAACAGTTTTGCACTTAAAATTTCATTATTTTATGAGATACCTTTGATTCATAGTTGGTTTGTAGCTTAGTAATTATACCTGTATAATAATTCTTCAATAATTAATATAATATTTTTTATTTATCAATGATTTAATAGGCTAATCTTTTAATAAAATAAACTTTTTAATAGTTTAAAAAATTAAACAAAATTTTATAGCGATAAACAAATGGTAATATCAACATTTCCATATATAAAATAAATTTATTCTGATATTTTAATTATTATATTTCGAGAGACACAAGTTAATTCTTTTAAAATAAATATATTTTCTAATTTTTACCTCAGTCAAGGAAGTTTATTAAGAGAATATATCACATGACAAACAAAAATTTCTGTTAATACTGCATATATTTTTCTTTTAAATACGCTGACATATATTTTAAAAAGCCAATAATCATTATAATCGTTGATTTAAATATTTGCACATTAAAAGCAAGCAAGACAACTATATAATTTTTTTCACAAAATAAAATAAAAATGAATAGAAAAACTATCGAAAATATCAAAATATCTCCAAAATAACAATAGTTTAATTTTGGGAGAATCAGCAATCACAAAATAAAAATTAAGTTTTTTTTTTTTTTTTTTTTTAGCTAAAATATGAAATGCGGATTACGTTGCATCGTTTATGATTTTCGTTTACTCATTTTTATAGTTTTGTCCCTCAAATTTGACTATGTTAAACATTTTTAATGATAAAGTTTATTTTTCAGAATATTCTCATTAAAATGCTTGAATTTTTTAAAAGCATTAATACCATTGTTCATTTTTTAAAGCACTAATACCATCGTCGAGGTAACAGTCGTATCTTCTTTGATTTCTTTCAATCTTCTTGCACCACGCCATTTGTGGTTTCAAATTATCAACAATCCTTTAAATACATACATAAATCATTTAATTATGAGATGTTTATTGATATAATTATAATTGGCCACCTAGCGGCTAATACTTTACACTTATATTTGTTTTATTTGTGTTTCATGTTTTCTTCTATATTGCTACAAAATAAACAAGTTGATTCGCAACAAGTTCACTGTAATCTTGAAGTAAGACCTTTTCGAAATGGAAAAATTTGCATTTCATCGTAGAGGCTGTAGAATGACAAGAAGAGTTTTGAGTTTATATCTTCTATTGCATATCAATTAGTGTGAGTGCTTGTGAGTTTTACAGCTTCTTTCTGGGAAATATAGGAAATGATTCAATAGTTTTAAAAACCCATCCCAAAATCCGTAATATGCAACAGAAGCTAAAAGCTAAATATCCCTCGATTATTATGGTATCTAATCCACAGTATCAAAAGCTGGTTATAATATAACAATTGTTTATTTATTTCATAAATAAATTTTAAAATTTTCTTCTTTTTTAATTTTTACCTTTCTAAATTTAATTTATGGCCAGTCTCATCAAAAAGATTCAATTGTCTTCTAATCTGTAAATGGATATACTTTTTTTAAAAAATAATATGAATTTTGGTGTCGATTTTGTAATGGGAATTCTCGAACTGACTAATAATATTTAACTTAAATTTTTATGAGACCAATCGGATTATGTTGTCATAAAGTATTGGAAACCAAACTCATAAAGAGAGTAATTTACAAAAAGAACGGATTCCTGTTTCATCACTGTTCGAAAATGTGAATTTAATAGAATGAATAAAAATTCTAACAGGAATCAAGCACATTTGCGAGAATTAGAAATTTCATCAAAAAAGTAATTATATATATAAGGTCCTGGAAAAAGTCTATTATCACTTAAGTACCTTTTTACAAAAATATAAGAATTACTAGGCCAGACTTCAACAGTAAAAAATTTATTTAAAAAAAAAATAATAAGAAGACGGCGAACCAGTTTTAGAAATGTCATAGTTAGTATTAATGTTTCGCTAAGGATAAATGGTACCATTTGTCAACTATCACCTGAGTTAGAGAAATTCCATTTCTCTAAAGCAGCTTTGCAAACAAAAGTCTGATTTGCTCCAAAATTAGGGCACTAAATGGCTTATTATGGTATCATTTTGAGTCGGAAATTGCTGGAGTTTTGGGCTAATTTTAAAGTTACAGCTCTAAGAATGTTAATGATACTACAAATTTTGGTAACAATTGCATTTCATGCTTTTCCAATATTCTAAAATTTGTAGCTCGTATTGTAAGATACAATCTTAATCATAGTAAAAGTTTTCCAAAATAAAAAAAGCCCTTTAAAAATGTTTACAGAACTGTTATCAGTAGAAATAGTTTATATTCTTAAAAAAAAAAAAAAGGTACTTATTTTATCTAAAAATCTGTATAAATGTCATACATTAATGTTGTTCTGAATTCAGATATGACCCACTTTAGACAAACTTACCATAATTTAGAAACAATTTAGAAATGTGACAATGTTGATAGAGTGTTTATTTGTTACAGACTAAATGATTACACTTATGTCCTTTAAATATATAAGTTTAACTAAAATTAAAATTTCTTCAGTTTACAATTTTTGCTGCATCAAATTCTCAAATCCCTACAATAAACATTTTGAAAACTCTGAAAAAGTCATCATGGACATAACTTGGTTTTCATTACGTAAAATTAAATTTAAAAATATATTCTTTGATAATACATTAATAATAACTTTAAAAAAATCTTAAGTTATTGTCATAACTACACTTATGTGGTTTTTGACAAATGCTAATTTTTAAAATTTAAAGAGCAGTTTCTTTAACAATCATTTTGTTCCCAATTCATAAAAAATAATTTATATACTTCTCAATTGGAGCTATTTAACTATTTCTATTCATTTTCAATGTTATTGTTTGCAGCTTTTAAGGGCTTATATAAAATATATATTTACATCAAGCACTAAATTAATTAGAATTTCAGTAAAGTCCTCTACAAGAAAACTGCAATAAAATTATTTTAAGAAATAAAATGTGTAGACCTCCCATACAAATTAAATATTAGGAATATAAGGTTAATTCTGATTGACTAAGTAATAATAGTTTTTATAGCTATAAAAAATGGATTTTAACTGAAGATTCTAATCAATTTGTTTGCAAAAGTTGGTGTAATATTTAAAAAAAAATTAATATGCTGTGTTATAAGTAATTATTTTTAATGCATGAAGCTCATTAATTTTTTCGCTAAAGAGCTGATTAATTGTATTAACTTATTATATGTAACTTCACTAAACTTATAACTGATTTATTATAAGACTGTGTTTTCTAATATGGTAATGTTTTGGTCTTATTTAAAAGTAAATGAAATTGCCATTATCTAATACTATTTTATTAATGAAAAACGTTCGTGGTGAAATGAAGCATTTGTTTAGGTTAGTAAGATTGATTTATAGGCTTTTTTCGTTTCTAAAAATACCACAAAAGGGGCTTGGTAAAGATGTTCTTTGAACCACTGCAGGAACAAGAATATGAAGTACATCAAGAACTTCAAAATATGGGTTGCCGCCCTCCACTATAATTGTCAAGCTGTCATCGTTATTTATGTCATGCAGAATGGCAACATACGAATTCCGTTTTATCCGTTTCCATTCATTACGGCTTAATTGTCCCTTCGGCATAATTTACACGTGTACAAAAAGGTCTGGGATTGTGATCTTTTGTCCGATTCACTTATATAGTTCGCATAATGGACGACAGAATAAAAAAAATGCAAACAGGAAAAGAGAGAGCAGATTAATAAAGGCTGGAACAACAGGTTAAGCGGAACTTTGGAAAATGAATTGTTTCGGCATGGCTTCACACCACTTCTTCCACACTTAGTGAATGAAGATGATTCTAGTTTGTTTTAGTTAACTTTTTTCACACCTGCGAGTCACGGCTATTTGCTTCTAATATCGTTATTAAGGGGACGTAGTTTATCAAAAATGTCTTAAAAGATGATGAAGACTATCATTCATCAAGTATTGGATTTCCTATTGTTGATTGATTAAAACGAAATTCTCAATTGAAATTCTTTGAATATTGAATTGATTTCTAAAATACATGTTTGTTTATTTTTTTATCTAATATTTCCATAAACAAAACTATTTAGATTTCTCTCTAAATTTTCACAACTGTTTTAGCAATAGTTTTTTCATACAAATGAAATATTAATTGATTCATATTAAGAAAAATAATTTAAGAAACTTGAGTTAATTTTTCAAAACTGCTTCATTTATAGTTTATTTAAGTATATGTTGCTTAAAAAAATTATGAACAATAAAATCTTTTAAATAAAATAAATGCATAAAAGATTTTATTAGATAAACATCAAGTTGCTTTTAGAAGAGAAATAAACATAAAATTAATTACTTCTATTAAAATTCAGAATATAGAATTGCTTATATTTAGGACACAATTTCTATAAAGTATTTTAATAGAGGAAAGTCAAATTAGAAGAACTAAATTTAATATAAGAATGTTTCATTTTACTCAGCATCCTTATCTTTGATCTTTAAATTTTAAAAATGTGTACCTGATTGGTCATCACATTTAAATAAATGGAATGGTTATTATACCTGAATCATAGAATAGAGAATCGTTGGAAAGAAATACATGTAATCATTACCAAAATGTATAGGTCTGCATGATTCAATATATACAGATGTGCTTAGTAAACAATTTCGTATTCAAAATTTATGCAAAAAAACTCATATTATCATATATTTAAAATACTTTATTCAAGTAATAAAATTGTAAAAAAAAAATTTTAATATAAACTTAATTTTTTCAGATTAAAATATATAATAGTAATGTAACTTTAGTTTAAAATTCGTTAAAAGTAATTATTATTTTTCTTTTAGTATTAGAATAATTATATTTTTTTCAATATTTAGTATTTCAGTTTTAATTATTTGTAATGCGAAACTGAACACAAACATCACATTTTACTAATCGTATTCTCTTTGTTACAATTCAATTATATATTGTGGGTGGTTTTAATAAATAAAACTAAATATTAACTGCGTCAATGAAGTTTAAAATAAATATATTTTTAATATTCTTTTGTAATAAAATATGAATTTAATAATATTTTGAAATAATAAAAATTATTGTTATAGCTTCCTATTTCAAACTAAAAAAATACTTTTGGCAAAAATTATTTTAAGATAACTTATTTCGAATATAAATTTACCAACATATCAGATTAACATCTGATATGTTTATTTTCGCAAAAATCACTTGATTCATTAAGACCATTTAGGCTTATTTAATCCTCCTACTTGTAACTGTCAATATGTAGAAAAGTTCTTAACATATTAATATCAGTTTATGAGAGAATTTTTGGAAAATCACTAATTTTTAACTTAATAATATGTCTTCTTGGTTTGTAAACTAATGAAATTTTTCACGTGTGAAGTTTAAAATTCAATGATTAAATCAATTATATATTCTTTACAGATATAGATAACTTCTTCAAATTGAGGATTAATTAATTGTCAAATGGTTTTGAAATTAATTTTAGTCTCTTATTAATTCATAAGTAATAACTGTTGCATTGAATTCATTCCATTTGAACCATCTGGAGATTCTAATAAAAATAATTTATCACTTTCAGAACAACCCCCCTCGTAATGACCTAAAGAAGACAGGTATGATTGAGGGAAAAAAAAGTGAGGTGAAAAATATAAAAAAGAAAAACAGTGCGGAGAAGAAACGTTTATAGAGAGCAGAACACTGAAGAATAAGAGAGAGAGAAAGAAAAAAAAAAAAAGGGAAAATCACTAGTGGAGCAGTGGGGAAAAGGTAAGAAAAAAGGGGGAAAACTCGAAAGGCCCAGACTGCGTGGTGTCGACAATTGGAATGTGTTTCGCTCGAAAAAATCTTAATGAACCGGACGAGAGAAATAAGAAATAATAATCAAAAAAACGTTTTACGGGTTGCTCCACTTTTGAATAGTCACGCCAATTGTATTGACTAAATATCGCCAAGTTTCTTGTAGCTTTTGCAATTAGAAAGCATCTTAAAATAGTCTTACTGTCAATGTTATATTAAAAGTTATTTTTTAAAATTTATTCGAAATCAAATATTTGAAAACATTTCTTTTCAGACAGTTATTTTTAAATTATTTTAAGGAAGTATTTAAATCAATGTTTATAAATGGTTTTCTTACCTAAATGTATATTTTAATACTAAATTTCAAAATAAATAGTCAACTTTATCTATTTGAAATATTCTTATACAAATAATTTAAGTTCACATATCCTCCATTTACATAGAGACCTAAAACATTTAAGTTTTTTTTTTTTTTTTTTTTTTTTTTTAAATTTTTTATCAAGGATTAATTATTGCTGTTACAAGAAATAAAGAAGGGATTAATTTTTTTCAATATAAATATATTACATTCGAATCTGTGAATAAAAAAAAAGATAATCTTTCACGAAGAAAACTATTATTTTAATTATTGAAAGTATTTTTCATGGCATATTGTCAAAACCCTGTTCTTCGAAATATAAATTAATCTGTTCGCTCCTTATTACTATTCAGCACCAGAACATAAATATTACGTGTCTATTTTTTGCATGTACATCTATCAAGGTGGATGCTTAGGATTTTTCTTGGAGACTTAAATGCTGCCAAATATCTATAAAAAGAGTCCCAAGGTAACGTTACGTTACAAATATTCCTATTCTAGCAGCTTTCAACAACTTTCTGTGATTGCAACAATCTTGCAACAGCTTTCTACAATTAAGTTATTTGCTACACGATAGCTTTGCAATTATTATCAAAATGTTTATTTCAGTATTTTAAGTACAATTATTTTATGCTACATATACTAGTGGTAATTTCGTATCATACAATTTGCTATTATTCTTACATTTTCTTAAGGTATCGGTTATTGAATATTGTCTTTTTTAGGCCTGCTCAGTTAAGAATTTTCTTCAAACAATTTACTGAAAAAGTATTACTTAAATATTACAAAATATAACTTAATTGGAGTAATTCAATTATTTAACTGCTTTTATAATACATCTTTATTTTTTAATTAATATGTTTTTCTCTGGTATCAAAAAAGTCTTTAATGTTGAATAAAGTTACAATCCAAAGTTTCAAGCCAATAATTCCTTCAGAGAATCATAAAAAATCAGCTAATTTACTCAAATAAATAAAAATCCAGATTCATTAATTAAAAAATAAAGATATTATAAATTCTTCATATGCGTGATTTAAGCGCATGATAATATAAATTCTTCATTTTCAAATTTAAAATAATTTAAATAGAGAAAACGTTACAACGTTTGATTCAGGGCCTGATTGGAAATTAACTGATAATTATAAATATCATAATTTGCTATTAGAGTGTTTTGAACTTTTCACTCAAAATGTTGTTGTTGTCGTGTGCCAGCCAGGCTGGCAATATGGGGTGCGCTGCTCCACTTTTCCAACTGAACCATATTTGGCGTGGAGTCCGACTTCCTCAGTACACACATGCCATAGGTACCCTTTTATAGGGTAGGCAACCATTCACACACACACACACAAAGAAAGGACAAAGACAAGAAAAAGAGAGAGAGAGAGAGAGTACATCCATTCCCGAGCCAGGATTCGAACACAGGTCCCTCCCATCTGTAGTCAGGTACGCTAACCACCAGACAGGTTGTGCGGCACACAAAATATTGAAAATTATATAAGAAAGATTTAATGCAGTAAAATATTTTTATACTTAAACAGATTAGAAGCACATAGCAATTACTCATAAAATAAAATATTAGTATCATAACTGAATACTCTAAGAATAGTGGCAACTTTGTGAATAAAAATAGAAATTAAAGACTACGATCAATCTGATTTCAAAATAAAAATTGACTTTACAAAAGTATATATGATACAAAAATTAAAAGGCTTTATAATATAAACGTACGATAGTAAATTTCATTTAAAAATCATAACTTAACTCATTTATACACAAAATAAGAACAGAATATTATAGTTAAGTATTTTTAAAGTTGCAATCACATAACTTTATTTAGTTTTTAATTAGAAACTTTACCCTTAATGGCTTTTGAATTTCAGATCTAGGAGTTACTTTAATTATTTAGATAGGTATTATTTCTTAGTTTGAAAAAAATTGGATATTGGCAGCACCTTATATTAAAATACAATTCTTTTAATGTTTGAATTAATCTTTAATCATATGAATAAAAAATAATACCAATTTAAAGAGTTTTAATTTTACAAAGCAGATTAATTTGTTAATTAAATAATTAACAAATTAATCTGTTTGGTTAAAAAAAGAAAAAATTCATTAGACATGGAGCAAAATGATTAACTTTCTTTTTTAAAAACATTCTTATTTCAGGCACACAAACAAAAATACCATGATAAATTTGCAAAATTGTGTATGGAGTTTCTTATAAACCTGTTAACAAGTTTTTTACGTTAAACAGAATTATAAGATGAAAGAGGGTAAAAAAATAAGAATTTTTATGCTATTATGCTGAATAAGTATAAATAGCATAAAAATTCTTCATAAAAAATTTTATGCTCAACAAATTAAATTTAAAATCATGTAGCGCAGTACGAACACTAATTTTAAGCATACCTGATTTCTTTCGAGAAAAAGAGAATTTATTTAATGTTTCTTTTTTATCATTTATTGTTTTTTTAAACAAAGGAAGCGAACTTTTCTGAAGAAGAAAATGCCACATCGGCAGAATTGCTTGTGACTTTTAATCATTCGAATTCATATCGCAAAAAGTATCTTGAGAAACAGAACAGTCCTATTTGATGATCACTCAGGAAATAGCATTTTTGCGCCAAAGGCGTATTTTGCTGCCTCATTTTCTACCCACCCGCCAAGCCAAAAAGCCAATTTATAATCTCCATTCGTCTATCAAAGAAACAATTTCATTTTCCTGACCAATAAAAAAATCTCATGCCTCTATGGTTTCTACCTTCTCCCCTCATTTCTTATCCCCCTAAAATAACTGAGGGAGTGTATGAGACTGGGAAACAAAATTATAAAGAAAGCAAAGAAAAAAAAAACCTCTTTGGATCCGGGTTATGCTTGTAAATCGCTGTAGAACGTGGATTGTGCGATCATCAGGAACTACCTGTCACATAGCATTGCGCATTGTGACGGAATTCCTGTCTTCAGACACGTGGCCCTGACCCCGCCCCTCAATCGCCAAGTTTGCCTCAAGGCAGAGTGCGCACACTAGCCGCTCGTCTTCACGATTCGGATGTCAGTCTCCTTTATTTAATTCAGTATACACTTGAGATAATAAAAATAAGCCGATGAAATTAGAACTTTATTAGTACTAAGATTTCTATTAAAGGAACATTATCAGACTGTTTTTTTTTATTGCGTGTAATCAGGATTTAATAAAGTAAACTAACCAACGGAGTATTATACTAAATGAGCAACAAGTGCTATTCATATTGTTGAATGATGACCAAGTTTAGAAGTTTTTATGGTAATTAAATGTAGTAAAATCTCTCTCTAACTGCAAACTTTATAACTTTTGGGTGTTAATCACAAATAATGAAAAACTACTATATGAGAAGTAAAATTCTAAAATGATATTTGTTAGCTCCATAATTTGTGCCCAGAACGTATCTATAATTTATAAAAGAACCATTTAAGTAAAATTCCAGAAGTTATAATATTTTAAAAAATTATTGGAAGAGGTATCTATAAACATACCTCTGAAATACACCAAGGATTTACATACAATTTTGCATCTTATACTTCCTTCCATTAATCCTAGAATGCTAGTAGTAGAACAGTCCCATCAACACATATCAAAGAAATTTAAATATACTTAATTATCTTGATAATGGCTTTGCTACTAACATACTTGTAATGGTAATATAAATAAAGTAAATGCAATTTTATGATAGGCACTACTAAAGGAAATTCTTAAGATTAATATTGTATTTTTCGATATCAGGTCATTATTTTTCAGCTAAGTAAAGCGCTTATGATTACATTAACTGCAGTTTCTGAAAAAATAAAAATGTTAAAGTCACGTTTCTTTTTTCTAAATATTTGTATTTACATCCATTAAATAAATAATAATGTAAAATTTCATAATATTACTAGATTGAAAATTATCTGTAATTCGGATATGAACGGAAAAAGAATCAACACACTCCTTATATTTAACCATTGAAGTATATGGAAATATGTTCAGTATTATTAACTATATACTTACAAGTATTTGCCCTGAAATTTTGAGAGATATAACCATGAAATATCGTTCAACCATTATTATTAAAGTCAAATATATAGTTATCATTAGTTATTATACAAATGTATATTTATTCAATTAATAAAAAATTAAAAGAATAAACTCAATAATTTACTAATTGTTTCTTTAATACTGCTGTTGGAGTTTTGGTTGTCTATCCCATTTAGTAGTCATGAAATTTGATAGATCTTGTTCTTATCTTAGTACTTTCAAGCATTGATTTAGATTGGTAGATATAGTTATAACACTGCTAAGACGCGTAAACTGTAACTGTGGTTTCTTTTTAATTTCTAAGTCAGTACAATTACTTGATGTAAAAAATGGCTGATTTAAAAAAGATGCGATTCACGGTATTTTTGATTCTAAGTGAGTATAATATTTCACATGTATCAAAAGAAAGTACTAGAGGGATGTATTTTAAATCTTTAAATGAAATTGGACCAAATAATGTCAGAAATTATTCATTTATTGAATTAATTCATATTATTTAGATGCAAAACGTTTTAAAATATACTGCGATTTACATGTTCTGATTGTCTTTGTTTCGTAATATAATATCCATGCCTTTTCAACAACTGATTTTGAGGATCTTTAAGACAATATTTATTTTAATTTCATCACATCCAAACAATAAGACTGTGAGAAAACTTTAAATTTTTCAATTAATTTTGTGAAGGTAAAATTAATCACCTTATAAATTAACTTAAAATATTTGTATAAAAATTTTCTAAAAAATATTACATTAATTAAACACATTAAATGGTGTTACCAAAACTAATTAGTTTTTACGGTCCTTAAAAATTCTCTTGGTCTTGTTAATGATTCAAAATTTATTTAAGATTAAGTTCTAAACTTTCTGGAATTCAAATTCTAGTATTTATACCCTTTATATCATTTTCAGAAACTTCCGCTTAGGTATTTAGTTATAGCTAGAGAATATAACTGTTTGTTAATGCAAATATAAAGTAAATAACTACTTAACTTTGAGCTATTTATAGCTTATAACCAAATAGAACAAATTTACAAGTTAAAAACTGAGGTAACAAATTCTTTAATTTTTATTATATCGCTAAAAATACAATAATAACATAAAATAGAAGCAATGCACAAGTTAAAAATAAAAGTTGCAAAAAATTATTTAATTTATTTTAATTATATAGCTAAACATGCAACAATAAAATGTAGCTACATAATTTCAATGAAAATGGTAGCTTGCTTCGAACAATAAGGCAAGTACGAGCTCTTTCTTTTGCTGTAGACAGCACGTGGATTCTTGTGTATCTACGATACAACCGAAGACAAGTGTAAAGGGCAAAGGGAAGGGAATAAAAAAAGTGTGATTTGTAGATAGGGTGAAGAAAAACTAAGAGGTTACAGTGACTGCAAAAGTTAACACTATTTAGACAAGCCAGATACAATATATGGAGTGTTAGCTTAAATTGTTTGTTACAGTGCAGATGGCACTAACCTTAGACAGACGCCCACATGAAAAAAATTCTTAAGATTTGAGTGATAATTCACTCGTCGCCTTCTTTTTGTACTCTTATTATAAACATCCATGAAAACTCTTTCCTTTGTTCTTGGTTTCAAAAGAAAACAAAATAGCCCGTTTAAAGAACTGAAGATTCATTCAATTTTTTCAGTTTCCTGAAATGGTAAATTGCCATTCTTTTAGTAAATTATAAGACTTAAAAGTCTTACATAAATTTGTTGATGTAAAGCTTGAAAATGATTTAAAATATCCTGCTTACAATTTTTCTTATGTTCATTTCGTAAATTGTTGAAAATGTCTATTATTACATACATTAACATTTTTTTACAATTATAGCATTTAATTACTATTTTTATTAAATCTTACAAATTATAATTTAATGAAACATGCTCAAAGAATTTATTTTAAATTCTTCTAGAAATGATGTGTTTCTGAATAACTTACCATTTGTTGCAATCAAAATTAAATTTCGCTTGTCTTAAAAATATTGTATTGTTCGTTAAAATATTTCTTTATCGATTACGTTAAAAATTTATCGGAATTATCGATTACGTAATAAATTTATATATCCAATATATTGAAGTATATATTTAAAGTAACAAATTTAATTATATATAATAATATAATCTATAATAATAAAAGCAAGTGTAATGTGTCTGTCCGTCTGACCGAGCTCTCTAGCCAAATCTATCGCACGCAGGGACCTGGAATTTTTTACACGGAAGCACAAGGGGGCTGGCCACCAGACCTCGAAGCCCGATTTTCGATTTTTGAATTAGAAAAATTTTAAAAAAATTATTTATAAAACTTCTTCTCGATATCGCTGCTCGCCGATAGCTGATTCCGGGGTTATAGATAGATAATAAAAGCAAGTGTAATGTGTCTGTCTGTCCATTTGAAATTTGTTCGTTACCAATGTCAAATTATGGTAAAACTATACTTTAAGGTGGCCCCTTGGCAAACATGGCGATTTTTGTTTGGCTATCGTTTTTATTGGCGATTTTTGTTGGCACAGACGATGAATTCCCCTGTTGCTATCGGAATATGATTGGGGTTTGCCCGGCTTGGCGATCAATCGCGATTACAACTTTGCGAGAATCAAAGAGGCACCATAAAGTATATTCCTAATTTGAATGTTGTTAGCTTGGTTGTTTAAAAATGCCGCCATTTCCCCTATTTTTACATGATTGTTATTAACTGGAAAAAAAGAAATAAAAGTTTCATTCATTTAATGTCGCTGAATTCGGATAACTATTCCCTTTTTGACTAAAAATTTAGTCAAAGGCAACCTCTATGATTATAATGATTTCTTTTACTGAAATTCGGAAAGTTTTCATCATTCGCACTTACAATATGAAATAACTTTAATTTGAATCGAAGTTTATCTATAACGTAGTAAGTTTCATTGAATATAAATTAATGTTTTGATTGCTATCAATATTAAATCCGACATCAATTTTGAAACATGGAATATTATTGTATTAGTCTGCAATAATATAAACATGTAAGAAGTACAACAGCGGTAAGTTATGATAGGAACCATTTTCCTATTAACTGAGAAACTAGCGCCCTCTATGCCAAACTTTACAGAAATTTCTAGACGTTTCCAGAAGTAAAAATTGCTACAGTTATTTAAAACTGTAAAGGCTGGTTTGAACATCCACGTGAGAAGGTGCTACGTGGATATGATACGCGAGTGAAGTGAGACAATTTGCAGAATTTCACATTCTAATTTTGATTTGATAAGCTGCGTTACTGCATAGTTTACTTAAAGCAAAAAATTCATCACATATTTTCATTTGAGTATTTAATTCCCGTGGAAGAAGAAATGGATCCTAAAAAGCCTGAAGAAAAACCTGGTGAGAAAAAAACCCGGACAGCCTGATGATAAAGGAGGAAAACCAGGAGAAAAGAAACCTGGGGAAGAAAAAACTCCACCTACAAAGTAGAGGATCAGCTTTTATGGAAGAATAAAAAAAAAATGAAGCCAAAATTATGAGTGAGTGATAAAATGTTATTATTTATGTTTTAGAGAATAACTTATAATAATCAAGATGAAATCTTAATTTTGCATTTTAAAATTTGGACTTTACTTACCCTTATAATTTTTTCCGCCTTTAATAATTTCGGTTAATTCCCAGTGAACGGTACGCTCCTTATACGGTACGCATATATACAACGGTAATCTATAATAATAAAAGCAAGTGTAATGTATCTGTCTGTCCATTTGTCTGACCGAGCTCTCCAGCCAAATCTATCGCACGCAGGGACCTGGAATTTTTTACACGGAAGCACTAAGGGGCTGGCCACCAGACCTCGAAGCCCGATTTTCGATTTTTGAATTAGAAAAATTTTTAAAAAATTATTTATAAAACTTCTTCTCGAGATCGCTGCTCGCCGATAGCTGATTCCGGGGTTATAGATAGATAATAAAAGCAAGTGTAATGTGTCTGTGTAATGTGCAAGTGTAATGTGTCCGGATTATTATAGTTATAGATCTATAATAATAAAAGCAAGTGTAATGTGTCTGTCTGTCTGTCTGCCTGTCTGTCCATTTGTCTGACCGAGCTCTCCAGCCAAATCTATCGCA
>JAPDSC010138647.1:0-69306 GCA_026290005.1 Latrodectus geometricus
GGTTACCTTTAACACCAATGGCCTCTTTACAAGTAAATGGGACACCAAGTAGTGGTGTGTCACGGGCAATTTCATCGACAGTTTTTTCTCCTCGTTCCAAGAAACGGTCTACGGCTTTGGCATCATTTAAGGCGTCTTCGTACCTTTCGTCGCATGCTGCGTTGATGATGGGGTGTATCTCACGACATCTCTCCACGTAAGCCTTCATCACGTCTTCACACCTCACCTGTTTTAGGACAAAAATCACGCAATGAAATCAGTGTGACACAATCATTTCAACAGATATATAATTTTAAAAAAAATTGCAAAATTTATATATTTACTTCATTAATTCAGATTCAATATACAGATTTAAAAATTTAAGTCAAAATGATTACATGATAATGCTATCAATGTTTTTGAGTTAAATGAGAGACAAAATAGCTTCATGTTTATTTTAAGAGTTGTTTCTTAATTAATATTTATTAATTTATTCTTATAATCCTAGAATAAATAATTTTTTTGATAATGATTGCAATGATTGCAAAAAAATGATTGCAATGTTTTGATTAAAGCTTAGATAGTTATGCGTGAAATCATTCTTCTTTTAAGGATACTTCCCTTATCTATATATAAGTATTTATATTAAGTCTGTCATACATTTTAAGCACCAATTTAAAATTTATCAGGAAAATTATTTTCATTTATTCATCATCATTGAAAATTATTCATCATCATTTGAAAATTATTCATTATTATTATGTTTAAGTAGTAAGCACAAAAAATATTTAAAAAATTCTTTTTATTACATGCTATGAAACAATGTGCATAATAATTCTACTTTCTACATATAATTAAAAAATTTTTAAATATAATTACTTTTTACAAAAAAGTAATGAGCAAATTCTCTTAATTTGATAAACTAGATAAGTTTGGATAGCAAATTTCTGGGTATACAATTACCCTGAGATTTCACTTCAATATTATAGCTTACCTTAAATATTTATGCCTTTTTATTTAATTTTACTGATGAGAAAAACCTATACATGCTTTTAAACATCTATGGAACATCACAATTATATAGAATTACTGCTCATATGCTCTAAGTTTCTCTTATACATTTGATATCATTATTAATTTCGTTTGTTCGAAATGATTTTTTAACAATTCTAAATTTATATTTTCAATTGAATATTACAGTAAAAATTAAAAACTTTCTTTTTTAGAATTAGATATCTCCCAACAAAAACCATTTCTAAGTACCTTGAGTAATCGGATTTGTTTGTTAAATTAGCAAAGAAAATGTTATTCAAATCACATTCGATGTTTAGAGTAATATTTGAGAAAAAAGTAGAAAAGTTATTTACAAAACAAAGCGATTAATATAAGTTTCCAATCCTTATGCATCAAGGATTTCATGACACTTTTGTAAAATTTATTGCATTAACCTTTCACTTCATTGTTAGTTAGCACGTGAATTTTTAATTAATTTCAGTTAATTATTCATGTTAAAATGTAAACAATACACTTAATAGATTATGTATTCTTAACATCTTACGACATAAAAATAAATAGGCAAAGAAAGAATAGTTATTGAGATGACCTTGAATAAAATACTGCACAAGGTTATCTCATTTTGTAAATATTCAAATATGAATAATGTACTAAATAGGTAGTAAATATTGAAAAAAGAACATTTTGTTAGGAATTCATGTGTCCGTGCTTAAAATTTAAGAAGAAAAATTTCTAAGTAGCTGACATTTATTAAATTCAATGAGGTAACTTTTTGCTCCCTATTAAATTGTTATCCCAACAATAAAAATTCTAAAGTTGGGTGTGAGAGTTTATAATTAATAGTTATATTATACGAATATATGCATCGAATTATCTGCATTATGCATATTATGGTAAGAAAATAATTTAAATATGTATTGTGTGTGTTCAAAGTGTAACGGGATTTTTGAATAAAATATTATGTACGTAATAGAAAATTTCATTCATACGTAAAATGCCAAAATATCTACAACGAAATATAATAAAAGAAAAATAGTCTATAATTATGGTATGAATGAATTTCTTGAGATGTCAAATATGTCAATAAAAAAAATGTACTTTTTTTTAATGTCTTATTACTAAGTCTAAAGAAGAATATTTAACTGTTTTCCCTTTTTAAGGCAGATTCGAATTTCTGCGTCTTAAGTTTTAAGATATAAATCCTTTCATTATGATTTAATAACGAAAAAATTATGCAGAATACAGTTATTTATTTAAAAAATTTGCTTCATTTTATAATCTTTACAAGTTATTAAATAAATTATATTATTGATTTAGATAGAATTATAAATCATTGCAGAATATAGAAAACTGGAAAATTATTAAATAGTCAAAGGAAAATTTAATAAAGTATATAGTTAATAGTTATCAGAGAGAGGTATGGTACTTTTCAAAATATAATAGTATATTTCAT
Organism: Latrodectus geometricus; assembly: GCA_026290005.1. Lineage (NCBI taxonomy): Eukaryota > Metazoa > Arthropoda > Arachnida > Araneae > Theridiidae > Latrodectus > Latrodectus geometricus. Next base: position 2,447 of record JAPDSC010138647.1, read on the forward strand.
GCATTTTGACGTATTTACATTGTTAAAGAGTAGCACTTCTAATTTTATTCTTAAAGTCATTGATTTATTAATTTGCATGTTTTCGCCTTCCTAGTAATAATTCACTATCATTAGTTTCATTATTATAATCAGGTAAACGTGTACAAATATCATTTGATTCTCTGTAAACACTCCAGTCAGATCAATTTTCTCAATCTGTCCTACTCTTATATATTTCGTTAAAAATTATCATTAAACAACATCTGTTTTATTCAAATCCAGTTAACTTAATCTGTTTTTAGTAAAAATATTTGCATGCTGATGTTTACAATGAATATTTCTCTAAGAAACAATTTTCCTTTAACAACAAATTAGCCGAGACTTGTATTCTTATACTAAGTAACATGATCTTTCATATTATGAGATCTAAATTATTTTAATAACAGAAGTATTTCAAGATTCATTATATTTGAAATTTTAAGCAAAATTAATTGTTGTATATTAACAATAATTTAGTTGTAAGTTTAATAAAGTTTGTGATGCGTAGTATGGTATAATAATACCAATAACTTGCTAAAACATATTACTTTACAGTAAGGGATTAATACATTACAACCTCAATTTTTCGTATACTATAAAATAACATGCTGATATTTAAACTTTTATGATTCATGACAATTATCATAAAATTTTAAAGATATACTCTCATAGTAAAAATCCTCTTAATTAATTAAAACTCTACACTTCATATAGATGTAAATAATAAATATCATTGAAGCCAAAATAATGTTTATTACAAACTACCATAATTTTCATAAGAAAAGAATGTGTTTATGTGTTTAAAAGTCATATTTTCAAAAGTGTGGATTTTCTACAGATGTGATGCTTACGTGAAATTATGATCAACAATATTGGGATTCAAAGAGGCTGATGTTATATTCTTAGATCAAGAGATCAAGTTGCTAGAAAATGAAAGTGAAAGTTTGTAGTTGACCTAAATTATTTAGATAACTTATAATCAGAATTTCTTAAATCTCTCAATATTAATAGCCAAGTTTTCAGATTTCGAAAGCATGATAAGCAGTTTCAAATTTTTCTTTTGTCATCCAATTTAATACGTTGCTATTGCGATATTCCTAATAACATAATTTGAGAGTATTTTGGGGTTATCTTCTACAAAAGAACATTTTAAGTTTTTTTCTTTTTTTTTACATTCTAGAAAGAATTTCCGACATTTTAATAAAATTCATTCATATCCAAGAATATATCTTTATTATAGTAATTATATATTATTATAACTATTGAAATATCGTTATTAATTAAAAATACGTACAAAACCATAATGCTGAATGCACTACAGCAATCTATTTCATTTTTTTTCGTCAACGATCGAGTATAAATTTATGTTTTTATTTCAAATTATGTAGAAATATTAATAAAATTTTCCTTTTAGGAACATAGGCACAAAATTCAGAGCAAATTTCAGTCCATTTTGTACTCTTGCCAATGGTTTTAAATATTTAAATACATTATAAATGTGCCAAGTGAGATTTTTCTTCTGATATTAAAATGATTAAGTACATTGTGTGATATATTAAAAACTAAAGACTACCTAAAAGGTATTTCACAACCTTGACGATCATTTATTGTTCTAGACAAAACTATTCTAGAGATATAACTAACAATGTTTCAAATTGTTATTTTAATCACCATTATAAGTTAAAAGTTTAGTTCCGTGTTCATAGATACTGTTAAAAATATTGTTATCATTTCATTCAAATGAAGAATGTGAAAAAATCTAATCCTATTTATATTTCAACCAACTTTGTTACTATTTTTAGAAATAAAAATAATTCATACGTCGAAAAAACAATTGAAAACCAAGGGGGATGAATCATACAAAATCACTATTTTATCCACAATGGTAATTTTTAGTAATTGGGTACAGATTTTGACATCAATTTTGTTTTCAACTTCAAATAATAATAGAGTTGATTTGCCCTTTTACAAAATTGAGATTTCTTTCTCATTAACAAAAGGCATTTACTCAATTACCAAATGCAAATAAAAAGCAATTTATTTAAATAGTAGATGTGTTTCAAAACAACAACAATGACTGAAATCGATTTAAGAACTGCTATAACTATTTTTGTTTCTTGTAACTCATTAATTTGTCAGGAAAAATGTGTAATTCTTTTAACATATATTCTGTATACAACTGATTTAAAAGGTTAGTGAACTAGCTAATATAAAAAATTCATTCGTTCGTCAATATTATAATAAGATAGGTGCTTTTGATATCTTTATGTTGACCTTTAAGTTGTTGTTGAATAAAAAATCGTTATGTTGAATAAAAAATATATTTATACTTTAAGAAAACTAAATGTTATCTTTGATCAGAGAAAATTCTGTTATTGACTCATAATACAAAGCCCAATTTTCAGTTCCAGTTGGGTGAAAATTGTACTTATTTTGTGTTTATTAAAATTAAATTTAACCAATCAGAAATACTTTAATTCTATTATTTGAACTACAATTGAAGGAGATCTAGTCACATTTACATGATAGTTATAGTTGTTTTAAAATTTCATTTTATGAATGAGTTTTTATGCAAATATTGCACAAAATTTAAGTATATATTTAGTAACATATTTAAAAGAATATTCTTTTGTAAATAATTTGACATGCATTGCATAACTAAACTTTGTTAATTTCAATGAATAACAAAAACAATTTTTAGAAAAATTGTTTGCCCATAAAGGGATTTTCTGAACTGGATATGCATTTTATTTTCATGAACTGTATCAGCTGGCTTTGGGTAGTTTCCAGCTTCTTTTTGGAGAAGAACCACAAGGCCAGAAGGCTGACTTAACCTCTGAATTCACCTGCAGACAATTAGCAAGGCAAAATGGAACGATCTTCACTCTTAGGGTGACCCTACCAGGAGAATATCTCCCGACGTACTTCACCCGTTCTGCCCAGGAGAATCCCCTTGCCACAATGCAGGGCTGCAGGATTTGAGATTTAGAAGTGTCCGTCTAAAATGTTTGAGATTCCTAAATAGCGAGAAGACTTTCTCTTATTGTTTTTGTTCCCTCCCTGCCAGTCCTGCCCACCTTCTTAATTGTCTTGGCGCCTCCTGGAGGCAGCTGTGGGATGGGCAGGATCTGGTCTATGGGGATCTGGCAAGTCGGGGCCTATTGCAACTGGTTTAGGCTTTCCTACATCAGGGGGATAAGTAACAACAGAAACAATAACATTTTCATGAACTGATTATTGTTTGTTTTCTGTATGTTTTAAAAACACATGCATGCACATTAAAATAATCATGATAGGTAAAGAAAACTACCTTTCGCTTCCTGATCATTTCAGCAAGTTCTGTAGCAGAATACAGTAGCAGAGAGTTCTTGATGGGAGGTAATGGCTTCGTTGGACCCATCACCAAATGGTAGAAAAAAGAAAGCACTTTGTCTGAGAATGGCCGAGTGAACGTCAAGATGATACGCAGAAATTCTGCGATCACCCCTGCAACCTATAGTAAAAATAAAAACAAATTATTTCACATTTTAGTATGATTTTATAGCAATAAACTGCGAAAAGATGTTAGGAAATTTATCAAAGTATTTCATGCTTGTTGGAAATTAGCTGATTTAATTTACAATTTTAAGAAACTGTTAAAGACAAAGACATTTTTAACTTTAATAAAAAAATTTCGAGAGATATTTTATCTTAGATTCCCTATTCAGAAACATTAAAGATATTACTTGTGTCATTTTTTCGTTTCTGTTATGTAACTTAGCCTCATTATGTAATACAAATTAAAAATATCTACCCGTTTGCTCTTTATAATTAATTTAAATACACGTGTCTAAAAATCATTTCCTCTTCCGTGCCACTCCATGCAAATGAATAAAGGTACAATACTTTCCTTTTCTTTGCTGTAAATAGAAATTTAATTCGGATAAATATGATCTAGTCTCTTTATTAGCAGGGCACAAATCCTTTTTTATTCTGTACTCACATGGATAAATTTTATAAAAATTAACATAAAGAAATTCTGAGCAATCTTAATAAAAATTAAAAAACAAAGAAATATTTAAAAAAACATTTAAATAGTTCTTGCAAATTTAAATTAATCATAAAGTGGATATTTTGTCTTATCTTTTCTATTTTACTTTTTCTTCTGTTCTATTGCTAAGCTGCTAATGGTTCCAATCAATGGAAGATAGCTTATCAAACCGATGCTTTGGTCTCTACCTAAGGAATGGATTTACAAGCAAAATGAACTTCAACAATATTTTTAATTTCGATTCTCAAAGAGTTCAAGCCACAAAGACGTACTCGATGTCATGTTTTTCGCGTACTTGGAACAATCAATGTTTTATGCACAAAATTTTCTTCAAAGTATTTTTGAACTCAAATCGAAAGAGTCATCAGGTGAAAATAATGTAGTGTTTTCAAATCTTTTCAGCTATGGACTTGTGTCAACACTTGCATTGCTGGAATTCATTGGAAATCACTTGAAATCATGTTATCTCTGTCTCATAGCTATCAATGCTTTCCAAAAGTCAGAGCAGGAAAACTGTTATCGGGAAAGACACAGATAGAAAAAAATAGAGATTTCAGGAAATTTAGAATCAATATCGGTAAAGATTTTAAAATTTGAGTTCTAAACATCAATTAAAAGAGAAAAATTTCATGATTTTGAAAACATTTAAAAACGATAAAAAGTGTGTTAAAGCCATGATCGCAACTTTAACTTAACAAACATGTTTATAGTTAATAATTTATAACTTTTTAGAAATTATTATATTAAAAAGAAATAGAAATTAATTTGTAGCACATAATTAGATTTATTCCAAATGTTTAACTTTTTGATTGTATATTCAACATGAATTTGAATTAAATCGGTCACAATATTAAATTCAATTTATAGAAAATAATTTTTTCTCAAATAATTATTTTTTATCACTGTAATGTTTAATAACTAAACTGTTTCAAAATTTAATACATTTTATATTTTACCCAACAAGTTGCATATTTTTTCAATTATTCAATATCAACTTAATAAATTTTAAATTTATTTTAAATTATCTGATAAAGTATTTTAACCCAACAATGATTTTTATTTATTATAACATGCAAGCAATGCAGAAAACGTAGGTCAAGATAAAAATAAAAAAAAACTATTTTTGAAAATTTTATTTTTACCTTATTCACATGTTTTCTCATTTTTATGAAAAATGTTAAATTTTGTTAAATTGATATTCTCTCCAATAAAAATCAGCATTTTTAATTTTATAAGATATTTTAGCAACAAAACACCTTAAATTAGAAATTAGTTTTAAAATGGATTTAATTTTTATATAAACAGTTTTTTAATATTCTCGAGTTGATAATTTGTTCATATTTTAGCACTAAATTAACATATTTTTTTCTTACAAGTTCAAAGTATAAACACATATTTTAAGTTAAAATGAATTACATTGAATTCAATACTAAAATTATAGAAATTAATCTTAATCGTAGTGCTTCAAGATGAGCAGGTAAATGGATCCACCTTGAAACATTAATACCTGTTATTAACATTTATCAAAGCAGTTATATAACTATAATTTCTTTGGAAAGTGTTGCATTATTAATTCAGTGATGAATGCTTATAACATTAGAAAATACAATATTTTCAAGGCTAGATTGTTTAAATATTATATAAAAGAGTGTGGAGTTTCATGCAAATTAAAACTCACTTTATTAAAATTACGTGTTAATTTAATGTAAATCGCTTAAACTTTTCCTCCTCGAGAAGACGCTTTCCAACTTATTTACTTCACATAAGTTGTCCACGCATGTAGAATAATGAAGAATGTTAAATGAGAAATAATAACATTCGTGACATGCTGATACTCAAGAGTATAACATATAAATAAATATGAGCAATTTTAAAAATAATAATTTAAAATTTAATTAGAAATTATTGAAAACCTTAAATATATGAAAGCAAATTAGATAAAGTTCAGAGACAATATCTATCATATTAAAACTACTTTGATATACCCCCCCCCCAAATCGGAAATTTGGCGACTTTTTTTTCTCGCCAATCAAAATACCTGTTTTTGGTGTCTTTTTTCTCTCCAAGATGGATACTCACTAAATTCAAATAATTAATAACAAAATAAAACTTAAAAAATGGTACAAAATACAAGAAAATACTAAATTTGATAACAGCAAAAACCTAAAAGCTGAAAAAATCTAAATTGGCAACACCAAAATAAGAAATAGCAACCCTAAAAAGTCCAGATTTGGCGCTAAATTTGGGGGGGGGATATATCAAAGTTTTTCCATCATATTATTTGAAAATTAAAAGCATAAAAAAATGGGTTATTTATCTCTTATTGTCACGAATATGTAATTACATTGGGTGATATTAATAGGAACATCAAGACCAATAGCTACCTACAGGAAAATTATAACCAACAGAAAAATACTTTTCAGCAATGAATAAAATCTCTCCGATTAGCAATATATTTCAAAGTTACAAATCATGGTATTTAGGATATCTATAACGTCATTTTTGAATACCCATTGATGACATATGTGCATATCAGATATTGGGAAGAAGTTGGAAATTAACTATATGTGCTTAACTAATAGATCTAAAACTATGTTTATGACATTGAGATCTGAAAAACTTACTGAAATGTTATTTAATTTATAATATTGTTTTCAAGATATTGATGAGCGAGTAATGATTGAAAATTATTTACTTATAAAATGAAATTATGTTCAATTGTGTTAACATAAGGACTGAGAGTTTCATGTGACAAACACTCTGTATATGCATTCTTTACGTATACTCTTCCTTACATATGAGCGGTGACTTTTGCATATAAATCTCTTCCTCGATAAAATATATTTTGGGCTTAGTTCCCCCCCCCCCCTGTGAAATCACGTTTAGATTTATTATAAGACAATAATTCATAGGTGAACAAATTAGATCTCCACTCATTTTCATTATAAAATTTCACCAACTACTTACAATGTGCACCACATTCAAATGCTTAATTTGATTTCTGGGTAAATGAAAAGCATAATTTCGAGAATTATACTCGCTTCTAACTATAGTGGCGTCAGTTGACACATCAATAAAACTGATTTACGAGAACATTATCTGCTTACAAGATAAACAGATGGTTTTTGAAGGCAAGTTGCTAGAGTAATTATTACAGTTTGAAAATTTCTTGGTGGAACGTTAAGCCAACTGTCAGGGAAACTACAATAAGAAACTATTTTGCCAAGATAAAAAGCAAAGGCACCCCATAGCTTACAAGCAATCACGTCAGATCCCGATAGGTGTCCTTTTTAAAAGCCAAGTTTTTCATTTTGCCGAAATTTCTGCTTTAATAAAGTCTTTGAATTTCAATAAATTGACATCCATTCACACATCTTGGCGGAAATTTCCTTTCACGAGCAAAGAAATTGTAAAATGGCGAAACAGAGGAACTCTAACAAAGTATATAAAAAAAACATTTTGGTATACAAAACAACAGAATGTAGCTGTCTATCCGTTCAGAAGTTGGATGCTTAAAGATATATATTGAGGTGAATTCACAGCCATTCCATCTATATACACATGTACCATAAACTATGTGACATTCTTTTCATATGTTCACAAGAAATGATAATCGGATAACATGTAAGTCAATTAATACGCGAATTCTGCTGAGTCCAGTAAAGGTACACAAAGCATGAAACCAGTAGCAGCACACAAAGCGTAGCTTGTCCCTTTTGGACCTTGTGCCACAAAACCCAACCAACCAACCAGCACACAAAGCATGAAAAATTAAATTGAGATTTTGTGTAGCAAAGGAATCTAAATAGTAATGACAGCATTCACAACACTTATTGCGTTTTCAATTATGGCAGCAGTCATTTTGAATCTCAATAGAATTTCTTACACTTGCACTGCAGTAACAAGAAGCAGATCCCTATTTTCCAATGTCCATATTAGTCACAATTGAAGTATGTCATTAAATTAATATTTTCAATACATATTATCATAATATTTAGAAAATGGCGAAACAAAATACAAAACATTCTCTGCTTCACAGAAATTTTTCGTTACAGACAAAGATAACCTTGTCATGTCTTGCATGATATATAATTGACAGAAAGATGCAGAGTACACGATCTTTGAGTAAATGTCATCAGACTTGTTGTCATCGGACTTGTTTTTACTGCGATCCATTCTTCCACGTGATACTACAGCAATGAAGCCCTCAAATACTTCAGTCTTTTTATACGTAATCATTTTAGTTCAACACTTGACAAATGAGGGATAGACTGTAATGTTCACAGAAATTTCCTTGTTTGATCTTGAGATCAATTTTATAGGGATTATCCTATAGATTATCTTACAGTATGTAGATTACTACTGATGGTTTAGGAAATCCTTTGTCTACGAGACTCTAGTTTACAACACTTCTTTTTTCCTGAAACCTTTGTTGCTGTCACTGAAATCTAAGATACACCAGGGACATTTTCATATAGCTTAGATCTGAGGCTTGTATCACATTCGAGAATTATCAGTTAGTACCACATTTTTGACATCAGTTATACTTCGATTTTTCTTTTATGTTTGTGTTCAATGAATAATATACTCCTCTATTCTTTTTTAGTTTTATATGTACACTACCTCAATACTGCTCATCTGTGTTCATGTAATCATCATCCTTCAACCAGTCTGTCTGCTTACAAAATGAAGCTTAATAGAAAATACGCTTCAATTAGCCATGCCTCCTCCACTCTCTTTCATATACTTTATATTCATAAACTCTTATCTATACTGACATTGATACGATGATTTCTAATGAATATGGAAAATAATTGTAGGATAAATAATATTTTTTAATAAGAATTGGGATGCAATTTATGGAAGTTATTTTAATAAAAACCCAAAATAAATCAGAAGAAATATCCGAATTATCAAAATAATTTTCGTCTCTATTTACGTAAATAAAATTTCGTAACAGTTAGCAAATTAACTATATCAAAGCAAAAAGAATTACAAAGAATCAAAGCAAATAGATTTACGATATATTAATAATATTTTTCATATTACAACCAAAACATTCGTTTGAGAAAAAGATAAAAAAAAAAAAATTAATATTAATTCTGCATGATAAATCTTTCAAGCAAATTTAAAGAGCATAATTATATTAGTACTAAATGCCAACAATTTTAATATTTGTTAATTATGAATATTTCTACAAATTGCACTAAATCAGTAGTTTTTGGGTATACAATATTACGATGTCAGTAAGAGTTTTCACATCAAAAATGTTTAAATCATTGTTTGATGATGCCCACTTGTATCTTTGGAGTATATTTAATGTTAAATCACTTGAAACCGTAGATCTGAGTTGAATTAACCATCGTGGGGGAAAAAGGACAACAGAATCATCATAAATGTACCTTTTCAAACCCCAAGATATATAAATATATGTGCGCATATATAATAAAAAATAATAAAAGCTGAAAAATGTTGATATAATAAATTTAAAAACATTCTTCTATAATTTTAAGTAGGTTTTGATATATTTCAAAATTTAACCTCATAAAAGTAGACTGTCTAGTTAATTCCAGAGTAAGGATGGATTTTTGAAATACAAAACTGTTTCTGAGTCAGTGAATCGCTTCTAATAAAGTTAAAGGACTTTTATAATCCTCTGTTCCTCTTTTTTCTTTTAACATGCATGACTAGAAATAATAGTGACACGCAATTTACATTCCTATTATTTATTTGGTTTAAATTATATGTAACCAAATTATATTTTAGTTTAAATTATAATAGTTTCTTCTTTCCCAACCCACATATCCAAGTTTCCATGGTGCAATTTAAAGAGATCATGTCTCTCAAACTTCATAAATGCATTATTTCTAAATAAATGCATTATTTCAATTGTGTGGGAAAATTATAACAGCAAAAAAATATTGCGGCCATAAATGGAAATTTTATATATTTTAAAATCCAAGTTTCCATGGTGCAGATTAAAGATCACGTTTCTCACAAACTTCAAATGCATTATTTCTTTTTGTTATGATGTGTTTTAATGATATATACTTACAATAAAAAGGAATATTACAAAACTTTAAAATTTTTCTATGAAGATAATAATTAATCAATAAAATTTATTAACAATAAAAATAGCTTTAATTAATATACGTTCTTATAAAAAGAAAAACTAAAGCGTGAGTATTTAAAATTCACTTGTCCTTCTTATTCAGATCATATACTTTAAGCCGGCTTACATAATAGTCTTTTCTATTTACGCATTAATGTTGAATACTTGTGATAATCCGCTTCGGCGTTTTTCAGGTTCTCCTCCTGTCAGTCTCTTCACTTGAATACCTAATTTATCTTGACCTTGAAATTTATTTTTGGAAGAGATAAATGAGTTTTACACTTACAACCCTACTGTAAAGAGCTTTCTATCATTAGTAAACATTACTTGGAAATTTATAAATTTTCTCGTGTTCAAAAATTGATTGTTAGAATGAAAAGATAATAAACAATCTTTGTCCAAACAAAGTTAAATAAATAACTATTAACCACAAACTTCTTGATATTTTTCGTTTCTTACATTTTAAACAAATAAATTGGCTCATACAAAATTTCTAAACCCATTAATAGGTTAAAAATTACGTTATTAATGAATAATACCCAGAAATAACAGTAAATAATCAGAAAATTATGTTATATTCATCATTTAATTTTACTCATATACATTAATAAAAATTGGGATTACATTTACTTCACGGTCATTCTTGGGGCAATGTTTCCACATTTGGAGATAAATTTATTTTATGGCAACCCCTTTTTTCGTACAATATTTTTCAATATTCTGTTCTCTTTAAATCTCAAGAAATGGCGAGATTTTGAAAAAGTCGCCAAGGGTGACCGTACAGTAAATGTTTACTAAAAATTGATTTATAAACATAAATCATAAAATGTTTTAGAAAATTGAACAACATTGATGTAATTAAATAAAAGATGTAAAGTAATAAAGAAATGTCAATTCACTTAGAAAAAGATTTTGAGAGACATAAATTAATATTAAATAAGAGTTCGGACAAGGTAAAAGCTCTCCTGCTTAAAATCTTATTTATACAGCATAGAGATATATGTTGATAGATAAATAAATGTAAGTAACGAAAACTTTCCATTGTTCATAGAGAGTAACGCTATGAATCTTCGAGCGTCATTGAATACCAGCTTGTACCCCGTAAGTAGACAGGAAATTTCCTATTAAGGTTAGTTAATAATAATTCTTGATACAGACCTGCAACTTATATATAACGTTATTTTCCTCTGCAAAAATGCCGCTAATTCTGTAGCTGCGGAAACGGAAAATGTTTTTATTAAACGCTTATTGTTTATGTATGAAATATTTTTGTCAGTTACGTATAAAGCAATTTGAGACATAAATCAAATTTAATATTCAAACACCATTCTCTGTCATAAGCATATATTTTTTCATCTATTATTTCCCATTCAATAGGTAAAAAATGAAGTTTTTTATAAAATTAAATAAAAGAGGTCTTTAAATAGGAATGTGATTTTTAAATTGTTTTAAAGAACTCTAAATATGATATTCAGAAATATAGAAACTTTTCGAAACTTTAAAAATATTATGTATTAAATTCAAGTCATTTTGATTTTTTTAAAGTATTCGTTTTATAAATATTGTAATATTCAAAGGCAATAAATTATACAAAGGTAGCTTATGTATAAATTTTTATTTTCATAGTTATATTTAATTTATAACAAATTATTTAATTATCATTATAACAATCGTTCGTATAAATTGTTTAATACAAGCTATCAGTAAATTTGATTAGTCAGAGGAAAAGCTGTACATCCTACAAATCAATAAAGCTGTACATACAAATAATTTTAAAATTCACAAGAATAAATCTAATTTTACTACAACATAAATTACATTTTTATGACATAAATAAATAAACGATCTTAGTTTTGAAGCAAATTATAGAGGACACTTTATTGTTGTAATGTTTTAAGTAAAATAGAGTCAGAAGAAAAATATTAAAAAGCCATTCAAAACGAGTTCAAATACTTCCTTAATTCGCTTCACAAAATATATTTGAATAAAGAAATAGAAAAAACTATGTTTTACGATATGTTTTAAGCAAAATATATTTTCTTTTGAAAAATACAATAAATATTTAAATCACGAACTAATGCCTTTTTTTTAATAAATATTAAAAACTTTTACTGTAGTTATATATACAATATATTGTAAATCTTTGTTATGAATAAATATCAACTTTAAGCGTATGAAACACTGAAGTTAAATATAATTAATTTTATAAATATTAAGCATGCACACACTTTTGAATATAAACAAACTATAATAAACTAAATAAAATGCAGCATATAGCTCATATTTTTGGTTGAAATAAACTTTTTTTGTTTATTTCACATACATATACTTTGAAAAAAAATTGTTTGATATTTATGTTAAAATTAGCATTTGGTTTTTTTTTTAATGAATAATTAATTTGAGTCAATTTTTGAACAATATGAAAAATATCATGCTTTTATACTAATACAGAATTCAAAATAATTTTTTAAAAGAATAAAGGCATTCTCTATTTTTGACAATTAACTAATAACAAATCCTAAATGGATTAAAATGTTGCAATTTATAAATAGAAAATATGGTTTTTAAGTTCTTATTATTTGCATACTTTATTAAGATTTATTTTTTAATTATTCTAAAATGACAAATAATGACAAATTATTAATATATATAAAAAAAATTATAATTAAAATATACTTATAAATAAGCAAATTATTTAAATTCAATTCTCTTAGCGTTTTGCGAATTATTTATATACAATTCAATTCCAGATTCTATTTATATAAAAAAGAATATTAAAATCACTTACTGTCACCATATTGGCTACGACCTGTAGACTATTTTCGCCAGCTCGGGTGAAGACTCCGCTTTCCTATGCAACTGTATCCAAAATTAATGCCTCGCTGATCATTTCAGAATGCGAGATGAATAATGAAGTGACTTTATGGTTATGCGAGAGCGCGCTGCGATATCTTCCTGGCTCTGATAAACAATACTCCAGTTTATCTAAGCAGCCTTGACAGTTAAGAAAAAAATCACGTGCTGCTTCTCTTTTTTAATCTTTTCCTGAGTTCGGTGATCCAAAGTAGTTTTGAAATATATTCTTACGTTTCCTTTCTTGAATCTGCAGAGTCACATTACTTAATTCGTGGCAGTCATTTGTATTTTTATGCAGCTAATAAACGAGCACAAACGTTTGTCGTTTGCTCGTGACTCACTCCCACGCAGCTGTTTTCATTTTAATGAACCCCTATACGCTATGATTTAATATCGGAAAAAGGAAACGACACAAAATATGTATGTTCATTGCTCTTAAATTTAAATAAAGGACAAAATAACTAGTAGTTTCACTATAATGAGAAGTAATTTTTTATGTGATTATACTGCATTTTTTGGTTATCCTCGAATGAAAATATATTCTTACTCCTCTAATTAATAGTTAACTCCTCTAATTAACTGTTGACATTTTAGATGTTGATTGTCAAGGTGCAAATAAGTTAATTTCTATATGGACATATTCCTGAATAAAATTATTTTCTTTTTTTTTTTCATTTTATTAATAAACGCTTAAAATATACAATATATTTATGTTTTCAAATACATCAAAATTAAATTTAGGAGTGAGGAAAACAAATTGTAAAACAAAAATCCGGTATAAAAATTTAAAATTAACATTACAAATTTTTAAACAATCTTATAAATTTATAATTCTTAATAAAAATGTGTGTATTTGAATAATCTGATATATTTTACATATTATTCATAAAACCTAAAACATCTCGAAAACATGCTTAGAAATAGTATAAACCATTTTAATTTTTTGAAAATCGATGATCGTATCAATAGAATTTATCCTATAAATTCAAAATAATTGTCATTTTACAGTATATGTTATATTTTATTTTAATGATATAAATCTTGAAATATATTGTTTTCTTTTTATATTTCAGTCATTAAAAAATAAAATGACTTTAGTTTTTTATGTTCCAGTAATCAAATAAAATAATTTCATGGAAATGTAATATATGAGTAATAAATTAGTAAATGTCTTACGTAATTTGAAGTTTACTAAAATCACTAATCAAATTATAATTCTTTTCTTTTGTGGTCATGACTTCCTCACAATAAGTGTAATTCTTTGAGCTTTATAAAAATTATGATTTCTTACAATAGGAATATGAATTTCATAAATAAGTATAAAATAATATTCCTTTTACCAATTATATCATATAATTTTTCCTTATTATATAGTGTTTTACTTTCTCATAAAGGCTTTCAAAAACTATTAATACTTAAAAACAGAAAAACGATATATTTTATTCAAATTGCCGTAAATAGCAAAAACAATTCATAAAACTTCTCACAATAGTTCATTTGTTCAATTTTTCATTGCTTATTTTAATCCTTATTAAATTTCTATCATTTAAATTAATTCATTTTATTTTTTATTCAGTTGTTTCTCCCAAAATCAATAAAGAATTTACTTTTTCCTTATTGTACTGCGTACATATTTTTGTACATTGAAAGTTAAATTTTATTTCCCTAGAAAATTAATGATAATCACTTTGTTATATTTTTTCAATTCTTTCTTTAAATAGAGATATATTTTTCCCGTCATGCAGCAATTTCAAACAAATTTCTCATTTGATTTTTCAACTGACTTTCAATCTATAAGTGTGCTAATTGCAAACTACAGTTTTTTTTTCTGTAATGTCAGATTCTATCTGCAAAGAAACTTTAACATACAATTTGACACGTAAGTAGAAATCATGAAAAACAATTCTAAGATCATGAGTTCAAAACACAGTAATTAAAAATATATTGAATGATGATATTTACTTAAAACGAGTATTTCAGATACTTTTTAGAAGCTATATAGACTTGGTATATTGCTACAGTACAATAATTTAATGAAAAACTTCCAAAATAATATACAATTGATAAATGACAAGCAATTGTTAGCAAATAATAGAATCCAGTATTTTCTGTTTTAGTAGAGAAATCTTTAGTCTCTCTCAGTCTACAACTTCAGTACTTTATATGATAACTATGAAGCGAAACATATTTATCACATCACTAACACAATTCTATCGTAAATATACTGCCAAAGAATTGAACTTTCCGTAATTGTCGCAAGAGCACTTACGCCAAATAATCCAAATTTCTTAGGAAGTGAGAACAGACTATGTCAAATGAGTTGAGTGCAAAGTGATTTGCCTTTCTTAAATGCCCTCATAAAACTGACGATTGATTCAAGTTGATTATTCATTGATAGAAAAGTGTGGTACTGATAACTGAGTTCCTAGAATAATGTTTCAGAAAGACGTTTCCTAAATATATGCCAACTGAAGTCTACTTCAAATTACTACTACTACTAACCAACGCCCACCCTTGGCTGTTCATCCATTAGGTGGCGCCTTGACCAGTAGAGACGAGCCCTCTTAAGTTCTTCAGTCTGATCCAGTAATAATGACGTTATAGTATTTTTTTTCCTTTCTTTTTTTTTCAAAAAAAATAATAAATGCTCATATCTTCGAACAAAGTTCTACGATAAATTGTGGAATTATAACAAGATCAGTAATTTATAGAGAGAATGCTTCCGAACTATTAAAGTAGTGTTTTCTTATTACTCAAAGTTGTTATCAAGGATTTTCTTGGAAATACTCGAGATAAGATTTTCGTAGAAATAGCTCAGAGGATAAGTTTGGCTATGATATGAAAACAGAAGTGAATTTCGACATTGCTATCTTGATTTACTTTTTATCAAATTAACTCGGATGAATTTAATAATTCATTGTGAATCTTATTAATAATGTTTGATCCCATGATGAATCTTAGTGTCGTTTAAAGACTCCTTAAAACTGGAAAGTCTCAAAAAAATTCCAAAGAAATGTGGTTAACTAATAGAAGTTCCATTTTCCTGGCTACTTAAAAGGATTGAGTACAACAGGGTAAACTAAAATTTTATCTTAACTATTAATTTTCTATTAATTTTTCTTAATTGTTAAACAATGGTGAACGATATCCTTCAAAACATTTTCTTTGTAGGAAAAAAATTACAGTAGTTAATGTATAATTCTTATACATTTGGGAAATATATTATTTTAAATGTTAAATAAAAAAGAAATATGCTCTTATTTATACGTACAAATTCGAAAAATTCTTAAATAATAAATATAAATTCTAAATTACAGAAAAATACTGTTTCCGAAAGTCTATTTTCTACAATATAGAATATACCTCAGCACTTTATTTATACATTAAAGTTACTATTCCTTTTAAATTTGATAATTTTTTATTATAAAAGCTTTTCAAATGATTTAAAATTAAAAATATAATAGTGTGCTGATAGATAATAAAGTGCTGAAGTATATTCTATTTCTTACTATAGAATATAACTCAGCACTTTATTCATACATTAAAGTTACTATTCCATTTAAATTTGATACTTTTTTGAATGATTCGCTGAAGAAAAAATAATAGTGTGCTGATAGATAATAAAGTGGTGAGGTATATATTCTATTTATTTGAATAGAATATACCTCAGCACTTTATAGTCATACATTAAAGTTACTATTCCATTTAAAATTGATAATTTTTTTATATGATTTGCTGAAAAATGTAATAATTCAACTTATTCTAAAATTCTTTCTGTTCTATGTTTCTTTCATTAATCTTAATGGCATATTTTTAGTTATGATTCTGTCAAATCAATTAACAGTATGTAAGGAATTGATTAATTGGGAATATTCATTTTTGTTATATATCTTTTTTTATTACTTTATATTAGCTATCTATTTCATATTTGTCAACGTATTTTCATTCTTTCTGTCAAATATCATTGTATACAGGAGGCAGACATCTTTAAAAAATCATATGTAGTTAAAGTACAATGAAATTGATAATTTCTTGGAAATATAAGTTTTTTAACATATAAATAATTAAACTATAAATATAAATTTAAGTTTTATCATCTTCTAGAACTAGATAATTGACAATTAATGAAGCTAAAACATTTTATAATGTTATTCAAAAAAAAACTATTCTCGTTCTTATTCAATACATTTTTCTATGAAAACTTTGATTAAAAATTATTCAAATTTTATCAAAATTATTGGCTTTGAAAGAAACGTGTCTCACTTCAAACTACGTGAATAGACTATGAGCTTATCTTAGCTTATCTCATGATGTAGGTCAGAGATCAGTAAACATTTTATACAAAGAGTCGTTCTTTGCTTTTGGAATAATTAGTAGATAGCATCTGTCACCAAAAAAATTTCAATATGTCGTAACAATTTTTTAACAAAATGAGTTAAAAATTTTTAAATATTAGACTCTAATATGTACAATATAGTCTCATAATATGTACAATAATATGTACAACTTTGTTAATAAACATATATAATTTTTTTATATTTTATGGTATATATATATATATCATCATAAATTAGAAATTTAAAACTTCATGATCGGTTTACACTTTCGTTCTTTATTTTCATATTCTAATTTTTTTTTCTCACAACCAATAACAAAGTATGCTTTTTTTATTTTAAGGATTTTATTCTATATCATTATCAATAATAGCAAATAATATAATTAAATAAAATTTTAAAAGCGTAAATTAAATTATGTTATATAACTTTAAATAAGTTTAAAAGAAAAAACTTTTATCTACAGACTTTAAATAAAAAAGAAAAAAATGAACTGAAAAAATAAATAAAAATTGCTTAGTAAACAAATTACTTACTTTGAGATTTAGTTATAAAGTTCATTGACATTTTATCTGATGATATTTATTTATCTGTTAAGTATATGTTAAGAAATATGAGTAAAGTCTACTGATAAAATTCTATTATTCTTTATTTTACCAATTTGTTTTTTATTGTGGTATTCAAAATATTTCATAAATGTTTACAAACACAAACAAATTAAAAATGTTTATTCTTCTATGAGATTCAAAATATTTTAAGTGATTTAAATTTCTTTTTCAATGCATATGATTGTAATAAATGAATTTTAAATAATTTATACACATTTATATATATTATTTAAGAATTAAGCTAACCCTATTTTTTTATTTGGTTTAGTCACTTCAAGGAAGTGTGAATTATTGGGTTATTTCAGAATTGCTTATTGATTTTATTTCTTTCATTTGTTATACAATTTTACTCTTTATTATTAAATTTTTCTTTTGATGTTTAATTTCAAGTGAATTATAATATCAAATGTATGTTAATTATTTTTTTACAATTTTTTTTTCTTTTATCTATTACTTATACTTCGTAAATAATATAATATATATTATCTTTATTATTAAGTCTCATAATTTAGTTAATTAATAAATCTATTATCATTAAATTATTTTATATATATATGAATTTCTCAAGCTTTTTTATTAATTTAATTTAATCAATATTAACAATTTTCTTTAAAGTGTGATCTGTATATTCCAACAGGCGGCTTAATTATTGATACATATATCTAAGCAAACTTTATTAGATTTCAGTATATTACAATATTGGAATTCGCAAAAAAATTCAGAATTGTAAATATTCCCATATGTAATCAAATAACTATAAAATATTTATTGGGTTTATATTAAATACTTATTTAAGTAACTCCATTTATAATTTACATTGCAAATTAGCTGTCATTTTTAGTTATTATTTATTACATACTACAGTTATTGCTATAGAATAATTCTGTGTTATTTTGATAACGTTGTTTTAACTTAAGGGTAGCATGTGTGTGTGCGTGTTTGTGAATTTTGATTTTAAGCTTTAATCAGCTTTTCTTATATTTTATTGTGTATTGTGGTAACTCGCTTTTTCTTTTTTTGAAAAAAGTGTTTATAAAAATTCCGTTTGAAGTACTTTTTAATATACCATCATTTTATAATTATAAGCATCATTATTCTTTATTCATTTCATACAATAATACATTTACAAATTTATCACTCTAAGTAGATCAAGCAGAAAAGGCAAAAAAATAATATTCATTTTTGACAAATTGTTGAGCACAAATTTTAATTCAGTTAAAAGAATATTAAAGAAATATTAAAAATCAAAAAAAGAATTACATATATTTATTAAACATAAAAACTGTATCATTCTAAAAAATGTAGATTTTAATAAAAAAAAAATTTTAAACATGGGAAACAATCGATGAATTAAAACAAAATGAAAAATATGTATCGCAATATGAAATGCAAAGTGTATTTGTTAAATATGTATATCGCAGTATGACTCGCATTAAAGCTAAATCTATCTCACAAATTTTGCTGTTAATACTATAGAAATCTAAATCTTAAGGGTATTGTAATAAAATTGAGTATTTGAATCAAAAGAATCGCTACTTTGATTTATACTTTATTAAATTAAATTACAAATTATCATAACAATATAATTAATATATTGAATTATATACATTTAGTTAACATATTTAGAGCTAAATATTATTATATGTAGAATATATAACTATATGTAAAAACATATTTAATATACTCTGTATATAATATGCAAAGTTCTATAAAATATATTTAATACAATAATGGAAAAAGGAGTATTTTACTTCTAAATTAAAAACTGATATTCTTTGAAGAGATAAAGAAAAATCAGAAATTCCATCAATTAGTTGATAATTATTTCAACATAACATTTAGATAAGATTAAAACTAGTTATTGCTTATTTAATCCGATAATAAATGAAACACATGATGCTATGATTATCTGATACTTTAGCCAAAAAAAAAGTTCAAAGTTTAAATGAAGGAAATTTTGCTTCTAATTATTTTAGCTTCTATATTTTATTTTAATTGTCAATAATATATACAAAACTTTTTAAAAATAGACTGTTATATAAGTACATTATTTATATTTACAACCCTGATGTAAGTTAATCGTACGGAATTGGTAAAATATCCTTGAAAACGGAGCTTAAAAAAGTTCTAACTTCTGAAAATGCAATCAAACTTATTTATACAATGAAAAAATTAATGAGTCTTCGAAACTTTTGTTTATTTATATAAACAGAATATTTCAAATAAATATATAAGATAAATAGTAATATAAAGAGAATATTTAAAATAAATAAATAGGAGGATAATTAAAATACATTGCCATCGAAATATTTAAGCTTTCAAAATTTCAGGGAAAAAATAGAACTCTCATCATTAGAAAAAAACTAAATCAACATTATTACCTTAGAGCTGTTTGTACTACTAATAGATTGATGCCCAAGATACAACTCATTGATTGATTGATACTTTTTTTAAAAATATATTAGGATATATTCATCCCATTATACTATGGAGGGAAAAAAATCAAAACTTCATAGAATTTTTATTTATGTAATGAAATACAATAAATCATTGATTTTAATTCATTTGTTTCATTATAATTGATTTTTTTTCTTAATTTTAAGTAATGACTTTCTTTAAGCATTATTCTATTTTGTTAATAAGATGAGAAATATGACGTATCTATAAAGTATGGGATTTCATACTTCATAAAAGGATTAAAATGTCAACAACAATAATATTTTATTTACGGAATATAACTTTTATTTATAACTTTTATTTACGGAATAAATATTTTCTTCCGTATGAGAGAAAAAGCTGCCATAAGTGATTTTATTGATAAATTTGAATATTCTCATTTATTTTTGTTTTTAAAGTTAGAAAAATTTATTTTTGAATTTGCATTATTTATTTATACTTTTTATTGATCGCAGTACTAAAGAAATTGGACTTTATTTCTTGGATACTCATATCATGTTGTAAAATACACGAAGAATTCTACTTTGGGATTTGTTGAACAAATCGAACACTGGAGAAACCTTTGACTTAGGACAATTACCGCAATGGGCGAAGTGTTTTCTTGCTTTTTTTAATATTGACACGGCATAGTGGAAAGCCTAAAGGTCTAAGACTGTGTTATGACATTTTTGTCCTCACCGTATGTAGCTTTCCTAGCTGAATTTTCACAGATATTAGGTCATATTCGTGAGTCGAAAGAGAGAAAACCCAGTAAATTCATGAGCCAAAAGCCATGCAGAAGAGCATAGTCCATCTTTCATTTCTTAAAAGTAGCTGAGATAGTGATATAATTAGCCATACCTGATTAAAAACGATATACATACACCTATACCCCCGATTTACACGGTACTCGATTAACACGATTTCACTTTTACACGGTTTTTAATTTCAAGGCCATCCTCAAGATTTACATCACGAAAATGTGCAAGCAGTATTTTGCCCCAAGAATACGACTTCTTTATTGCAGCCGTTTGATCAAGGGGTAATTTCAACCTTTAAGACACAGTACATCAAGCGAACCGTTAGGTAACTCAATGCTTCACTCAATATGAGGAGGTCTATAAAAATTTGATCAAAAACGAAATTTTGAGATATTAGTTGAAAATTACCATAAAAATGTTTTTATCTGTCGGAATATTTATGTTATTAATTTAAATATAACTTTATGAGTTACTGAACACCAAAATATGTAAGCGTTTAATAGGTACCATACGTATAGAATATTTTAATAACGATGATAAGAATTATTTTAAAAATGCACAGCAAATTATGCATATTTGTGCCGTGTACAAATTAATATAATTGCAAGTATCTTTAAAACAATAATATTCTTAGCAATAAAATTTTTATCAAAAATAATAATGTTACCTAGATAATAAAAAAATGAACTAAATATAATGACAAAATTTATTAGGTTTAATGTAAAATCAATCGAAATAAAAAAAGGCTCTATGATTATAATATTACTATAAAAGAAGTTCAATTTCAACCATTGTATTTTCTGTCGAAAATGTGATTAAAGTTCAAAATAGAGATCTTCAACCACAATATATTTCCGAATACTAGTTAACACTTATTCCGAATACTAGTTAACACTTAGCACCAATGATATTTCTGGGAATACCACTTTAATCTCATTACCATGTAACTCGACTTACATGTAACTCGTATTACATCTGTACAAATCATCTATAAATCATAATTCCGCAAGCCAAAGTAAATGTGGAAGGAGGGTTTGAAATTAAATTTTTTGCATATTTTTCAGGCTTTGCGCAATTCGATTAATAGATTTATTCTTTCGGAAAGCAGTAAAAAATTCTGAAAAAAAACTTTTAAACACCGATAAATTTTTCATAACAATGTGCATTTATTATCAAATTGAACATTAATCTCATAGGTTCAGATATATGTTAGATCAAATAAGATACGTTCCTGGCGGTTCCAGTGATTCATATAATCTACCACAATCATTTGTACACAAATACAAAATACAACATAAATGCATGCAGTACCAAAAACCTCTATGTACATAAATGCAAAAACAAAATAGTTTGGCAGAAAAAATATTTGCAGTATTAAATCTATAATATTTACGTCCACAGCAACTTGAAATAAAATATTCAACTTATCTCTACGAATTGTACATCCTGTACATTGAAAAAATACATGACCATCACGATCCATATTCAAATAAACAATTTAAGGAAACTTCACCGATAACATGTTATTCCATCTGTTGAGATCAATATCTTTCAACCTTTTTTCCACATTTATCTAAACCCTCATCAACGCCTTGTCCTTTTTTTTTCCTTTGGATTTCTGGAAAAATATTTACTTTTTGAAGTTTTCATCTCCATATCTTTAGGTATGTCTTGGCTATTTTATATTTTAGAAGCTTAAATTATTTTTACTGTGTTAGATTCCTTAAAATATTACTTTAGATCAGAATTATATTTTATTCATCAAACACTATTTTCCTTTATTGATCGAAAAGTTCTTCTCTTACCATTTAGTAATTAATCTGTCCTCAGCTAACTTATTCAATGTCCAGCATTAAATGCCATACAGAATTACAAGTCTTATTAAGTTTTAATCAGTTGCATTTAAGTTTCGCTTTTTAGACCTTTTGGTTCGAATTGGTTTCTCGATCTATAATAGCATTTGTTATGCACACTTAATTCGATTTTTGACATCAAGAGACACTTAATTATTTTTGTTTTGCTATCACATGCAAGTATTTAAATTGTTCAACTTCCTCAAAAACATTAGTCAATTTTTTCCAAGGTATATCTTGATTTCCACGGCGACCGTGATGATAACGACGCCAAGATTATCGCCAAGCTACAATCATTCACACATAAATTGGGGCTTCTTTATCTCAGTAATTGCTTTCAATATGAAAACAAATGGCTTGTCTTTTTCATACAATTTTAGTCAATCTGCTTTGGCTTTTCGTATTAAATTCAGAGAACAAACCTTCCTCATATAATTGTTCCAGTCAATCGTAGTATTCTGTCAAATGTTTAACTATTTATCCCACCACTTAAGAGATCTTAATTCCTCTACCCAGCCGTTCATGCAATGCAGTGCTGTTAAAATAAGTATTCTGAAACCACTAAACCAAGCGTCGGACCGAAGGCTCTTTTTTGTTGACAGCTTTTCATATTTCACCTCCAGATGCTTAACTTTACATACAATTTCATTTCGTGTCCATTTATTCCATTCCTGTCCATTTCTATTTAGTGGAAAAATACCATTTTTTTTCCTCCTTCTTTGGAAAAACGGAACGGCATCTTCCTCACAACTCGATAAATTAAAATTTTTCAACATTTTTTTTTACAAGATTTTCATTGAAAAAAAAAACTTCTATTCCTAGCGGATCAAATGCAAACCGAAAGGGAAAGTGTATATGGTTGCTCCATAATTTTCACTTCCCCCCCCCCTTATAATTTGGTGATTTATCCCGGTCACCGTGACAATCAAGATGTACTATTTCCAGTAGTACCAATTTATGTTTTTGTTTGCAACCATCATAAACTTCGTTTCTGAGTCGAACTCAATTAATTTCTAATCTTTGACAGAACATAGATTCAAAAAGAAGTATTTTCATGAGAATAAATGTACCTGGAAATATTTAAAAATGGATTTCTGGAATTTTTTATATTATGTAGATACATCTAGCATAATATTCTATATTATTGAGTATTAAATATAGGACTCAAAATATTCATGGTTTGTTATTCGATAAAACTCTAATTTTACAATGATTTTTCGCTCATCAAAGCTTTAGTTCCCAGATAAAATAATACTGCTGAACAGTAGTCTATTAATTCAATATTTTGTAATTCGTTTCAGTTAATGAAGCTCTTGCAGATATTCTTTGAACCAAATTAATTTTCGTATTTTTATACTTTTCAGTAATTTATCGTTCTTATATTCTAAAAGCTTTCTGAGTACTGTTTTACGCTCACTAGTTATGAATTATGCATACAGAATTTGGTAATAGATAATGCAAGAAAAAAATTATTCTTGATCGACCCTACTTCATTTCGTAATGATTTGACATTACAAAGTTCTAGTCCAGCTATATAAGGAATTGCATCCAATGTAACAGAAATACTATTTTTCTATCCATTTGTTATACATGCTAATTCTAAACTTTCTTATAGTACATCATTCATTTTCAGGAAACATGCAACTACTTCCAATCTGGAAAAAAATTCTACACTTATTTTTTGGAGATCGAAATAAAAGATTTTAAGAAACTTCGAGATCCAAGTACAAAATATTTGTTTGTAAATGAAAAATAAACTTCGACTATCCTCACCTACAGATTCGAATAGAAAACATTCACCTAGGGTCGTATCAAAGCCTCCTAGAAAGGTAGAAGCTCAAAGCCTTCTCTTTCTAGGAGGCTTTGGTCGTATTCACCAAACACGGGATAACTCGAGAGTTTTGATTTTTTATCCATGCTTTGACTAGAAGCGTTAGATTTCATTTATTCGAATGTGTCGCCATCTGTTATCCTTCTTAAACAGCATTTGCTACCGGAACTAGTCGGGAACCTGCTGGAATTTTCATTTTCTAAAACAAAAAAATATTTAAAATTTATTTTAAATAATACTTAAAATTTTTGGTATGTCCAGCTGGATACATTTGAAGTGAATTGTAATTACTATTATAAAAAGTATAAATTTGTTACTTTTAGCATCTAGAAAAATAACAAAATCATACTTTTTTGTTCAAATTCAACAGTTTTGTTATTTCTAAAATATATTATTGGAAAATTCTCATTGTTATTCTTAGTTTGAACGAAGTGTTTTATTTTAATTTTTTTTATCAAGCTATCTTAGAAACTCTTTATAAAATAAATATTATTACACTAAAACATTTTAGAATACTAATTGCAATTAATTCATGATTTTAATTATTTTTGCTTAAATTTCATTTCTTGTGATAATTACAATAGAAATTGTGATTTTATTTAATTCTTAAGACATCTAAAGTCTATCTAAAATTAATGCATTGATAAATTTTACTTAAATAATGATAATAACAATAACAAAAATAACTCAGAAATTATAAAAAAAAATTGATTTTTTAATGGAAAATTGCTTATTAGTTTTAATATAAAAGAATCCTTATTAATTTTTACATTCATCTAAATCAACAGTGCTAAACTTCATATAGGAATATTATAGTTTTGCAAACATGCATAATTCCCTATTTATTTCCATTTCTAATGTTTTTTAATTATTTAAAAGTACAGACTCATCTAGGAGACAATGAACATTTAATTTATAGCTTTTTATAATCAAACTTCTTAATCTATTTATTTTGATTTTTGAATTTTCATGAATGTTTTCTTAATAACAATTAAAAATGTTTATTAAAATCATAGATATGCATAAAAAAGATTTTCAGTTAATTGTGTGTGTAGTTCAATTTAAATTTCTTTATTAAAACCAATAAAATAATAATTTACTGAATCAGCCCAAAATATTTTTGTCACTTTTAACAGGAATTAAAAATATTTTAATCTTTTCGTCTCAATAGCTCTTGAAATTTAAAGCGTTCGACATCCTTCAAGAATTTTATCGTAATATACAGTATCTATCTTTGCATATAAATATATATATATATATATAAATATAAATATATATATATATTTGAATGTATTTTCTGGGTTTCTTTCAAATCTCTTTTGTTCTCACTGATGAAAATTTATCACCACCAAAATAACTTTTTATTAGGTGATGAAATATTATCACCGAGAAAAAAAATACTTTTCTTTTTTCTTGGTGATAAAATTCCCAGTCATAAAGATATTTATACAATTATTTATTTCTTTTTGATTCCTTGCCATTCTTTTCACTTTTTTTATATAGGTGACACCATTACCTGCATATTTGTGAATGTAGTTTGTTCCGAAAATTATACTGAAATTATTTAGGTGATACATTTTTATTTAAAATTTAATCTTTACAGTGAGTTTAAACCGTATTCATGTTTGTTGAATTTTTAAATGTTAATTTTCCAGGACTTTTAAGGATATCAGAAATATTAACACATTGGCAAAATTTTATATTCATATTGATGAAAACAAAACTTTAACTCGAAAAGCAGGAAACAAAATTTAAAGACGCAATACCAGCTGCTAAAAGACTATCATTGACTTTGACATTACTAGCTATACAGGTATTAAAATTTTAATGTCTATAAACGTAAGAAAAATTTTATACATTTTGTTTTACATGCAAAGTGTTCTTACTACTACTTTATAAAGTTTTAGTAATATTTTTATAACATTTCTAATATTAAAAACAAGCATAAATTTTTATGTCTACTTCCTCTTCTTTTTATAGAATATTGTTTGAAATAATAGATGATGGTATAACGTTTCATAAAAAATTTTAATAGAATGAATATTCCAGATAAAATGCTTTCGTTTATATGTTATTGAGTACTCTAAATACCTTTACTGCATTTTTTCACTTTATAAAATTTTGAGAATCTCTTTGAAATCTTTTAATTTATATTTTCACAAATTCTGTAATTTCTCACTTGTGTTCATGAATTCTGAACAGTTAATTAATATACTCTTAACTAGAGTGAATTAATTAATATTCATACATTAAAAGCACATCTGTCAATAATTTATGATATAAATGCATTTTTATATTATTTAATATTTTATAATTGTAATATTTTAGAAATAAATCAATTTTACTTTCTTTTTATGTTAACATTTTAATTATTTGGATATTTTCGGTTTAAACTTTTAATACAATTCATATGGCGTTTCTTATGGATCATACGCATCTCTTGAAAAATCTTTTAAATATATTATAAAATTCTGCATCAAATTATGTAGAAATTACATAGAAAATAAAAATGTTTGTGTGAAAAATTTACTTTTGTTCTTTCAATTATGTTTCTTTTCTTTTATGTAATTCCATTAAAAAAGTTAAATTCATTTTAATATGTTCATTATTGTATTTTATTTGGAAAGTTTATCTTTCACAAGAAATATTATAAATATTTAAAAAAAGTGAAATAAAGAAGTTCTTTTAAAAAATTATCATTGACAATAGCTTAACGCCTAAATATTAAGCAGCATATTTTTCATTGTCTCTCTTTTTGATTATAAGTATTTAAATAAAATACCACTCTAAAGCTTTGGATATTATATTACACTCATTTCAAATCAATGGTCGTTTCATTGAAATTTGTATTTTATAGAGATAATAAATTCTACAATAAAATGTAATCTAGTCACTTAAATTTAAAATTAAACTATTAAGTATTTTTCCTGTTATTCTTAAAGAAAAAACAAAAAATAATAGATCGATTTAGAACATTTTTATTATTTCACAGTCATGGAAACTAATAACACCAATAATAAAACTTTTTTATTTCCAAGACTTCCTTCCTGAGATGACTCAGCATTCTAGTCAGTTGGCCTTCTATGTTCTTAAAATAAACGATAATACATCATATTTATGATTTTTGAAGAAGTCTTTGATGCACTAAACATGATTCTAAAAAACATTTGATGATCCCACAACAGCTGAACAGAGGAAAAGCCTAGCAAATTGCTTTTCTAACAATATAGAATTCTCCTATGTGCATTTAAAAATTATGAACTATTAAAATCTTGCTCCTAGTTAGATCTGCTTAAGTATTAAGGAGAATTTAGTATTGTTCTTTTCACTCCAGTAAATGCTGGTTTAGAGTTTTTGAATGTTGACATTAGGAACAATGAAGTGACAGATAAAATTGGGGCAATAGAAACTAAAATTTGCTTTGGAAAACGATGTCCTCAATATACTTGAGGCTGCAAGTTTACTTGTTATAAATACTTTTCCTTTAAGCATCTCTATTAGAACCTTTATTTTACTAGAGATTTCGATGATTAAAAACGAATATTCTTTGACATGATTTACTATCAACAAATGATGTTTTGAGCATGATGCTATAAAATCCTAAATTAAACATCAGGAAATGCTTGGAATATTTAGATAATCTTAAAAATTATTTAATCTTCTTAAGACAGACAAAAATTTTAAAATACTTTTCCGTTCAGTTTTTTTTTATTGTCCGAGTGCTAGCCAGACTGGCAGTATGGGTGCGCTGCTCCACTCTTTCAACTGAACAGCAATTGGGTGTGGAGTCTGACTTCCTCAGTACACACATGCCTTAGGAACCGGTTTATATGGTAGGCAACCATTCACAACCCATTCATACAAGGAAAGGACAAAGACAGAAGAGAGAGAGAAAGAGAAAGTACATCCATGTCCCGCCTGGGATTCGAACCCAGACCTCCCTATCCGCAGTCAGGATTGCTGACCACTAGACAGAGTAAGCGGCTTCCGTTCAATTACAATATTAGATAAAATTTAAATATTTTGATTCCGAATTCACTATCTTGGTGTTTGGGAACTTGTTTGATTACAAGGACAGAGATGAACCAATTTCAAATTCCTCCCAGCAATTCAAGACTTATTTCTGCTTTGCAATTCTTAACCAAGCGATTTCTTCAGTAAATTAAATGTTTGCATTATTATCTGAGGGATATATTTTGCTTTTTGAATTGAGCTTCACAACTTTTCTAATGATCATCATATGAAAGTCTGCGAGGACTTAAATATAAATTTAGCAATAGTAGAAGAAGGAAATATTGTGAAAGTTATTGAAAGAGTAAGCAATTAATATTTGTAGCCCAAAACTATACCATTAACTATTTTCTAATTTTTGCTCTAGCAATAAGAATTTTTTAACAACTCCTATTTCTGTAAATTCAGTTTGAAAAACGTTTCAGTAAATTAAGAAGTATTAAAAATTACTTAAGAAGCAATCTGATAGAAAAAGGCTTTTAGATCTGTATTGAATCCGAAAACTCTGAAAAAATTGATTTCACCAAAATCATGGGCAAAGCTGCTCCTCAGACAAGTAAGTTAATTACAAGGGTTTTCTTACAAGGGCTGATTTAAATACATTTCGTTTTGCGAGATTTATTCTTTAATACTTTTTTTATTAGATTGCATTTAATGAGTTGTTTTGCATAATTATAAAACGTCTACTTTTACTTCATAAGCATTATTTATGTTCATTTATTATTTTGTACCAGGAATTTAAATTTCGCACTTTAAATCTTATTTATATTTTTAATTTTTTACTTCTAATTATTATACAGATAGATGATTCCATGATGTTTCTAATGAAAGTTCTCTAGAGGGGCAGCGCAAATGGAATTTGCACGCTGTGAATGGCTGACATCTCAGGATCGCTCTCTGTAAATCCTTAATTGAATGTCTTCACATTTCCTTAAGAAAAATAAAAAATATCTTCAAATAAAGAACATAGGAAGCAAATTATTTCCTCTCCAGAAAAGAACATCATCAAATTCTAAGTTAATTCAGAAACACTTTGTGACTACTTTATTGGCATTTAGCGCTGGCAAAAAAGTGTTTGACTTGCACAAAAAGTTATGTAGTAAATTGATAATAAAAAAAATTTAAGGGCCTATTTCTTTTGGAGATCAAATAAACTTTATGAGTAACAAATGATAAAAGTAGAAATTTGTACCAAAAGTAAAATAGTATCAAAACTGGTACTTATTAAAAAATGCAAATGATATCTTTTAACACTTCTGTGGGAAATTCCTTTGTTTATATTTAGATTTTTTTTATAAATTAGAATCAGAATCAGCTCTTTTATTTCAACCCGGGAATTCTACGAAATCGATCGCAGCATACGGGGATTCCCCGAAATATTATGCAGCGATAGGTTTCAAATACATATCCGAAAGAGTGTACTTCTGTTTCTTGTTTGGTGCGGAAAGAAGCAGCGGCTAATCTTTCTAATGATGAGCTCAAGGAATTAACTGAACAAGAAGGAAACAAAAATGTTGACAGCAGTGATTTGGAAGAAGAGCATAAAGAACTTTCGATGGCGTTTGTAAAAAGGAGTTTGTCTACCATAACTGAAATAATGGATCAATTCACTGAAAATGATCCAAATTTTGAAAGGAGCTCAAAAGTAAGGCGTGGTGTTAGAAATGCTCTATCCGTTTATGAAGAACTTTTAAGAGAACAATGCAAAAGAAAAAGGCAAACAACATTAGATGCTTTTGTCACAAAAAGGCAGAACACTGAAAACGCGGAAAGCTAACTAAATATGACTGACTTAGAATTTTATTTGTTTTTTTTTTTTTTTAAGAATATTCGTTTTGTTATTTATATTTTGTTTTTATTTTTGCAAGAAATAATAATGTGGTATTAATTTGGGCTTTAAGAAATAAATGTTTGGTTTTATTTTTATTAAAAAAACATACTTTTTAAATTTAATACATAACCAATTTCTTAGCCATCTTCCCCTAACCCCAATATTTACATGTAAAGATAGCCTCGTTTAGCGCTGTTTCGCATTACGCTCTACTTTGATGGAACGTATCCCCCGCGTTAAGCGGGGTCTTACTGTACTTCCATGTTAAAACATTGAAGGGCTATAACTATCGGTCTTATCCAAACAGTCAGTTGAGAGTGAAGAATGCAATTTCTTTTCATAAATTCAAGTAATGAATTCCAGGAAAAAAATTTAATTTTTAAATAAGAAATTATACAAATTAAATTTATTTTTATTTGTATATAATTTTTTATTTGTAAATATTTGTATTTTTGAATAATTGAAAAAATGTATATAAGTTAAAACTCTCTCCTCGTATTTTCAATAAGAAAGTTAAAATAAACCTTCTATCATTCTCATAAATTAGTTGTAGCTATTTTAACAGCTTTCTATTTCAAGGTTAAAATTCATTTTAAAATAACGCTTAGTATTGCAAGATAGATATTAAAAATGAAATTCAAGAATTAATTTAATAATTGCGAAAACAAGTTTGCTGTTCGTGTTATTGAAATCAAAATTTCCACTATGAAATAAGCAGCAGGAAATATGTAAAATTATAGAGCTTATTTTTCGTATCTTTTCATACAGCTTATTGCAGTAATAGATCTCAGTAAACAAAAAAAAACTTGCTGTTGTTGATATGAGATAAAATAAGAATAGAAACATGTTAACAGGTAAATTTATTGATATGGCATATTGCTTAAAATTGAGTATGTGGTTAATATACTTTATTATTTTTAGAAATAAAAGTTTTAAATAAAAAACTGAAGCAAGATACAGATGAAAATATTGTTAAATATTTAGTTCAGTACTTTTTTCTCAATAATATTAAGATATGTTATGTAAAAGAGTCATTAAAAATTGTGGATTTTATTAATGTTGGAATGGAAAGATAATTCACAATTTACGAAGAAAAAAACACTTTAACACAAAATTTCTAGTTTAAAATTTCCATATTATTTTGCTTTGCATATCCAATAAAATAAATTTTCTTTTACTAAAATTTATTTAATTATCAAATAAATTTTAATTAAATAAAAATTACATAACTACAGTAATTTCATATGTCTTGAATTTAAATAAAATATTTGCCAAATTAATATATTCATAGTCAATGGTGTAAATATTGTAGCCAATCTTTAGTAGAGGATTGTTTTACAATAAAGTTTCAATTTATTCATGGTTCTTTTAAATATGTTTAACAAATAATTTCAATGATATATACATAAACTATTACGACACAAATTATGTTATCTTCTGTCTACTTAATTTTAAACTTATTTAAAATTCAAGTTTTACTATTCAATGAAGCAAATGTACCATTATTGAGCAGTTAATATCACTTTTGTAAATTTCATGCTAATAAATTTTAAAAAAGTGCTTATTTTAAATACAATTAAAATTTTATTTTAATTGTATTTAATTGTATATAATTAAAAAAAATGCTTACAATTAAAATTTACAAAATATTAAATTTAAAAAGAAAAAAATTTCTAATCAGCTTAAAAGAGATGAAAGCTTATTTCAAATCCTTCTGTTTTATTCAAAATAAAATTATTATGAATCTCTCACTATCACAGAAAAAATTATCCAGTATAAAAACATTTTAATATATGAGAAAATGACTGTCTAATAATACCAGGATATTCTATTAAGTTATGCTTCTCCTTAAGAATATATTTTCAAATGAATTGGGTGAAAAAATAGCAAATTCTCAAAAAAATTAAAAGTACAAAACATTATTTAAAAAACATATGCTGAAAACTTTATAATTTAAGCTATAAATCTCATAGTTTGATCACAAGAACATTCTATATGATATTAATGTACTAAGTAAAATAAAATCCAATTTTATTTATCTTCATTTTTAAGGCAATGCCTTTTGAAATAATGGAGATTTGTTTTATTTTATTAACAAATGAGTTTACATATTCAGCTACAGTAGCCTTAATTTTTGGATTACATCTGCACAAATGTAATAGGTTTTATTATAATTGACTATCAAAGTAGTAAACCACCAAAATGCGAGATAAATATTGAATTAAAAAAATGATTTAAATATAAATTGTATCTATAAAATTTCTTTCCACTTTCATTTGTTATTCTACAAGAAACATTCCGCTGTACATTGATTAACATATTTTATCACATCAATTAAATTACTGAAATACTTTTAACTAATTTCTTGTAACTAAAAATAAGTTTTACTATTTATATTAAAATTGAGAAAAAAGTATTAATTGGAATGCATTTTAAGTGATCTTTTATTTTATTATACCATATTTTGTTCTGTATTCAAGCAATTTGATTTTTGTGAATATAAGTTTAGGTTTAAAGTATATTGTAATCATATTAAAATCTTTTCATGTGAATTAAAATTTCTATATTTCTTCACTAAAATTACAAAATGTAAGATAGTAATCAAATAGCTACCTATTGAGGAAAGCTTTAAAACTTTATAGCGAAAATATTTTTCAGTTTTATAAACTTCTAATAAAAATAAACCATTATGAAAGTAATATAAAAATTGATCAAAAAAATTTTTGTTTCTAGTTTGTTCCAATTCTTTGGTGTTGTTTTTGTAATCATTCGCTGCCCTTGTTTTTCTTGATTCGTGAAATATATTGCCAGCTTTTATTAAACATTTTTCAGACAAAATTTTTAAGAAGTATATTGGTTTAAAAATAACAAAAGTCAGGAAATATCAATTCATGTTGGAAAAATAAAAAAAATGCAAAATAATTAAGTAACCATACACACGTTATGTATGTGAACCATTTTATACACAATGTATGGAAATTGACTATCTCACCTAATTTCCACGCTTTATATACCCTTTGTATTTCTTTACAGAAGCTAGAATAATAAACGGAACAACTTTGATATACCCCCCTCAAAAATTAAGCCCCAAATCTGGCACTCCCTACGCACTTTTTAGGGTTGCTGTTTCTTATTTTGGTGTTGCCAATTTAGGTTTTTTCAGCTTTTAGGTTTTTGCTGTTGTCAAATTTAGTATTTTCTTGTATTTTGTACCATTTTTATAATTTTTTTTAAAGTTTTTTTTTTTGTTATTAATTTGCATTTAGCGAGAATCCACCTTGGCTTAAAAAAGGCGCCAAATTTCCGATTTGGGCGGGAGTATATCAAAGTAGTTCCTAATAAACTTTAAGAACATTTGGTTAAAATTAACTATCAATTGTGTTTCTATCAGTTTCAGAGACAAATTCACGTTTAATTTATTTAATTTACTAATATAAACTAGCATTTTGAATTCAAAAATTTCTACTTTAGTTAGGATTCATATATTATACAATAAAGCTATATTTTGTTGTGAATAGTATTGCTTACTTATATATATATATATATATATATATATATATATATATAAACATACATTCCCCTTAAAATATTCTCAGATAAAAATTACTCATACTTTTATTTTAAAGAAACTCTAGAAACAATATATTTTTATTGCTACAATTCTGAAAAAAAAGTATTTTTTGATAAGAAAAATTCTTTACTAAATCGAAATGCAAAATAGTTTAAGCTATGTTCTCAATAAAATCTAAAATTTTTTTGTGTATAGATGTAAGGTACAAAAATTGCCTTTTATAGCATACGCTAATACTATAAACTGATTTTTAGAGCATTAAAAATTTTAGAAGCTATAAAACATTTTTTAAAATTAACGTCTAGTTTTTTTTAAATTTAAAAATACTGTATTTTTATAATTAAAAACTTAATAAAAATAATTAAGTAAAATCGAGTAAATTTATAAGGATTAAAAATACATTTTTATGCATTGATTTATTTTTACCAACGCTTATAATGATGACTTTATTTACAAAGCTCATAATCAAATAAATTTTCATATGAGTTTGAGCATTTCTTGTTTACGAGCGAATTTCGTAAGCTGTACCAATACAAAGACATTTCTCAATATATATCTTATATATAGATTGAGAGAGATAGAGAGAGAACCATGTTTTCGACTCTTTTATTTAAAGTTTGGAAAAAGAAAAGTTCTAACATTCAAATGTGGACTATGCTTTTTCGAAATGGAGTAAGTTGCTAAAATTTTGTCTCAAATCATATTATCCATAAAATTTACTAGAACAATAAATTTAATTATTATTTAAATTAATGGAAAATTAACATTTAAACCCTTATCTTTCCTGTCAATTAAATATGAAAATTATGATCTCTTTTAAGTGATTTTTAATAATTAATTGAATAAGTTTTTATGTCCCACAAAATGTAACTTAAATAGTTCTGGAAAAGATTAATTCTCGATATTAGATTATAAATGTAACTTGCAATACAGTAGTTAACAGAGGAAGAAATAAATTTTGTATATTTGTGGAATACTAAATTATGTTATATTTTAATTATGTATTGTATTTCAGTCATGCTATAATAAACTAATAAAATCAATTCAATTTATTAATTGTTATTTTATTTCACCCTATCTTAATTTTCTTTAAGTTGAAAATACAAGATAATTTTTTTTTAATCTGTGAGAGAATTAAAAAAAAATGTATGAATTTTTTTTTTTTTTTTTTTCTCTTTTCTCACAGCAAACTCATGTAATTAAGTTGATTTAATTATAGTATTTATTAAAATTAAAGTGATGGATTTTTCTTCTTTATTTTTAAGAAAGACTAATGTAAGTTGTTTAAGAAACCATATTAAAAACCACTTATTTTAAAAATATTATAATTACAATCGACAAAAGAAATGCCATCATAGTTTTTACATGAATCTTTTTCCCATTGTTATCACTTTACAAGCATCATTTTTCAAACTTAATTATCAAGGTACATTTCCAATTTTTTTAGGGATGTCATCAAAAGTCTTTTAAAACTCATTTATAATTCATTAGAAACTCAAAAATAGTTTCAACTCCTAACTTTCCCAAATAAGTTGAAACCATACGGATTTAAATGAAATGAATATATTTTATATAACAAAGTACATAAATATTTTTATGTTCTACCACGGTAGCCTAGTTGATTAGAGCATCAGTCTCGCAATCGCAAAGTTGTAGGTTCGATTCCTCGCCGAATAAAGACCCTCGTATTCACTAATGTCGACTGGAGCACGTGAAATATGCTTTATGTTCCCATTCCAAATTAATACCTCTGGGGGTGGTAAGAGCAAGGACTTGTTTCTTCCTTGGCTTCTCCTATTTCTAAATTCGAAGACCTAGATGGGGCTGCCATCTATGAGTCAAGTCGTACTTCTACTCTCTTGAGAAGGTGCTCTGTTTAAAAACGGAAAGCGCTCTTTCTGACTTCATTCGCCCTGTCTCAAACGGGTGGTCTTGGCTCCGCCAAGTGTCATAAGTAACAACAACAATATGTTCTTCAAACATTGTTGGTTTAAAGACTTCAGCATTATCAAAATGCAACTTTAAATAATAGTTTTTAATTTACTTCATGGATTTTAAATTCAAATTTCAACACTTGGAATCTACTTTATTATATAACTTTCTACACTCGCAGCTTTTCTAAATTCAAAACTAAGCAAAAAAATTCAAAATATTTTTAAATTTGAAATCTAAACCGGTATTCAAGATAAAACTAATATCATTCTATTCTAGATAATTCTTAATAATTGAATGTTAAACTTTTCAAATTCTAGAGAAATCCAAATTTTTAATTGAATCTTCGTTACCAGATCATAATTACTTATCCATTTTCTCCACTTGTGATGCCATTTTAAATAATTATATTTATTATAATTATACTTCCGTATTATAATTATATTTCCGTATTATAATTATACTTCCGTATTTTAATTCTTTTAGGTAAAATTTACACTGTTTAACACCTTTTCTATTTGATCTGGGACGAAACAATTAATTTTTCATCTTGGAAGAAAATGGATGAAACAAACAACTTTCCTGCATCACAAAATTTTTTGTTTATTTCTTTACAATGCTTCTAGGATTTTCACTTAAAAAATATTTCTTTCGTTTAGCTCATTTGTAGTCAAAACCATGTTTTTCTGAAGGGTTTCCTTTATCTAACGATGCCTTTTATTCATTTTTTCTATTAATATGTTAATCTTTTTATATTTTCTGTGCTAAGAGTTGTTTTAGATCCTCCCCTTCTTCCAGTAATTATTATCTAATAATTTTCACCTCTTTTTAATTTAAAACACCAATGGTAAATTATTGCAAATTTTGATTTCAGAAAAGTATTTTCCGTTACTCTAATAAACGTTTTTTCAAAGATAAATAGCTTCGAGTTGTATAGATTAATTTGAGCTATTAATAAACATTTATGAAATCTACTTTGCTCCTATATTAAATGAGATTTTTTAAATAGAATATAATTTATCATTTATTCAAATAAAAATAGTCTTGGTAAATTTCCAGTAATATTACAAAATTTTTATTTAAATATTGTTTGTATTTTTCCTAATAGTATTTAAAATAGGCCTGGTGCTAAAAACAGTGTGTCTAATTCATTAAATTTTCTATAGAAAATTCGATGGGATTTTAAGTTATTAAAAAATTAGCATTCACTAATTGTCGAATTAAAGCTACGTTTTCTCCATTTTATGATTTTAAATGCTTTAGATTTAATATAAATTTTTTCTTAGTGAGTATATAACGTAGAGTTGATTTTTTTTTTCTTTTAAAATATTTTCCAGAAACTATCAGCATTATTTGAAGCCTGAAATATGTAATATGCTTAAGGAAAATAATATTAGTTAATGATATTAATAATCTTATTTTCCATTAATTAACGTTTGTCTTAGATGAATTAATATCAGAATTCATAAATACCAGGAAAGCTGAAAATTTGACTTTTATTATTTATGACAATTTCAGTACAGGAAATTCTCGACTTTAACAACTTTTATGATTTAATATTTATAATACTTATAAAAAATATAGTATATTTTATTAATAATAAATTATGGAATATTAAACTTTTTAAGTTAAATCAATTTAAGTTACATGTTTACAATTTTAACGGAAATATTTTTTGAATGAATTTTATTATATTTCTGATAAACAATATTATTGTTTTCAATCTGATTCTAATTTATCTTTAGATCAGAATATTTTATTGATTTATTTTTAAATAAAATTTTCTGAATTATTAAAATTTTAAAATTAAAATTAATTACATCTGATAAATATTATATTTTTTTATTATATAGTAATTTTAAATCGGTGAAAATGTGCTTTAGGTCCCCTGCTTGGCGCGTTTCAAAAATGTCGATGCCATGGCGAAAATTATACCGCTATTTCAAAGTGAAACTTAATTAGCGACCAATGAAAAGGCTAAAACAAAAGAGTAATTAATGAGCATGCGCGAAAAAGCGCTTCAAATTCGCAAGTTGGTGAGGAAAGGGACCTAAACCACAATTTAACCTTCAAATCTATACCAATTTAAAAGCAAGAACAAGTTTTTTTTTTATTTTCCTAAATGTTCTTTATTTAATTTAAAAATGTCGAATAGTAAATAAATTCTGTTTAAATATTTTTAGAGAATTTCGTGTGACATCACAGAGTAATTATCATAGCTTTAATTTAAAACTTTCAAGTTATTGAGTTTTGTTAAGAGATCTAAATATTTTAAAACAGAAATTCTTCAGGATATCCTGCAATCAGTGTTTTCAATTTATTTAATATATAAATAAAATAGTTCCTTGAAAGTTGCAGGAAAACCCTATTTTTTCCAAATTGTAAATATGTCCCTTAATTATATTGAATTAGTATGAAGGCAAAGAATATGCATTAAGTCACTAACTCTATTGAAAAGTATTATGTAAAAAACACAATAAATTATCCGTATTGAGTAAGAGATTAATATTCCATATAAATAAATACATAATCATACCGCTTTTCGTTTTTAATGTAGAATTGAGCATGGAAAATTAAGATAAATCTAAAAAATATCTCTAATGTAAACAACTTACTGTATTAAATGTGTAATATTAAACAATAAATTTAAGCTGAGGTATTTATAATTTTACATGAAATATATGATTGCGAATGAAATAGAACGAAATGAATATGTTGACGATATACGTAATTAATCATAACAGTGAATTTAAAACAAATTAAAATTAGAACAATAGCTAATTTACTTTAAATAAGTTTTTCAATCAATATTCAAATCAATATCAAATCAATATTCTTGAACCAATGTCTTCTGCTATGAAGGCATAAATTAAATCCTAATTTATTTTTATTTATTTTTGAATATAATAATTAAAAACATAACTTATATTTTTTAAAGATCAAGTTTTGAAATGGAAGTTTTTAAAATAATATACTGAAAAAAATAACACAAGAAATTTTGAAAAAAAAAATATTACTTATAAATATAAAAGCACAGTATGCATTCCAAATTATGAAAAAATACTTTTGTTTTAGATTTAAATTACTTTTTTATTTTTCATGGTTTCAAGACTTAAACCTACTTCTGAATGCTAAAACATATAGTTCTTTATTATTAAAGTTATTCTAAAAATATTCTTAAGAAATTAAAAGGTCATTTATTTAATGTACACTTAAATTATTGTTGTAAATATTTAACCCCTAAAAAAGCAAAAAAGCATAATAACACAAAATACAAACTATAGCTTATACTTTTTCCTGTTAAAACATTTTTCTGATGAACAAGCTAAGTAGATTTTTTGATTGGGCTTAATAGGTATTTAATTTTAACATTTTTTATCAAATATGCTCTTGAATGGGGCGTCATTGAGTTTATGATCCATATTTCTAAGAACTATATTTCATTTCAAAATTTAATCAATCAATTGTTAAAATTTTCATTTTTTTATTAAACTTAAATAATATTTCAAGTTCAAAATTCGTTGTGTATTTTAATTCTAATTATTATTAATTGCTTTTATGGAATAAATTACATTAAAAAAATATTCGTGTAATTCAGATTGCTGGTGTAATTGCCAAATGGATGTTCATTTTATTGAAACTCACTTGGCCTCTATCAGATGTAATCCTATCATTTTTCTATCACTGGATTATGGGTCCAAAGAAACCATTACCTCCCATCAAAAACAGCCTGCTGCTATTCTCTGCTACAGAACTCGCTGAAAAAATTAGGACGAGACAGGTAACTATATTATTTTTTTCAGTTATTTATATCAACATAAACATCTGATCTTAATATTATTTCTCTTAAAAATAATAAAACTAAAATTTACAATTGATGCTACATATGTAACTAATCAATGTTAATAATACAGAACAAGTATTATTAACATTGTTTAGTTGCACATTAAGAGCTTCTTAGTGCTCTTATTTCGAAGCTACGAGGCAGTGGAAATGAAACCGATGCTCTTTAAAGTAAAATAATATTTTCACCGAAATATTACACCATGATGGATAATGTAATAAAAAAATCGATGTCGCGAATACTTCAAAAGTTTGATTTCTCCCAACTCGGGAATTTCGGTAAAAGTTCTCCCAAATTTGGAAGTTGTTTCAGAAAATATATTCAAAATCCACAAGATATTTTGGACGATTGTAAATTGAAGTTGCATGAGATAGATGACACTCTAAGAACATCACAAGAAAACTTATTCAATATCTTGCATGATCCTTTGTTCAGGAAAAAATTATGTTGGATGTAGATAACGCATTCGCTCACAATGGAAGGAAACAACAACGCATCAGTAATTCAGAGATTTATTCGGAACTTTTTTGGCGTAATGTAGAATTTTCTCATCCTGTAAAAGACAATAGATAAAAATAGATGTACCACTTTAATACAGTCAAATGGTTAGTAGAAAATAAAAGTCGCCGAAATTGACCATAAAAGCAAACTTCAGGTGAAAAAGTACACACAAATTAATTTACTATACAATTATGTTGACGAAAAAAGATCCAACAATAGCAATGCATTACTAATACATTTTAAGGAAGAAAATATCAAACGAATTCCAAATGAAAATTCTTTATCACCAAGATAATATATTCGACAAGTTAAATGCAATTGCGACAAAATTATACGAATTGGATATTGAATCCTCAATAGTCGCCAAATTTGACTTCAGGTGACTGTTACCAGCTTACATACATGAAACATGATCCAGAGAAAAATAAGTTTGCCTTAACAAAAAAATGATTTCAGAAACTGAAACTTAATTTTTAACCAAAGATAAATTATTTTGCAAAAAAAAAAAAAAAAATCTAAATGATATGAAAGCATTGAAATGGTTATAATATTTTTAAAAGAAACACTTTTGATGATTGAAGTTGAGTTTTGCTTAAAAGTATTGGTTTCATTAACTTTCCTACTAACTCATTTATTGGCGTGTTGTTAAATGTTTCAAGTATATTCAATGTATACCTTTAAAGAAATTAATAAATAAAATCTTTCAGAGCTATGCTCATTTGCTTATTTAAAAAGAACTTCAGACGTGAAACTGAAATACCTATTTGCAAAACAATGGAGTTATAATAATCAAAGTTATAATAACCTCGTTGCAAAATAATAAGATATATTTATGCATAATGATACAATAATATGAAAGCAGCCAATCATAGAAATTAAATGTTATCCTTCAAGAATTAAGAAAAGAATAAAAAATATTATACTATACTAGCTGTACCCGCCGGCGTTGCCCGTGCATTTAGAAAATGCAGATAAGTGAATAGCGCAGGAATAGTAGTGTAGGACACGTAGACTGTCTCTCTCTCTTCCCCCCCCCCACACACACAACATTCCCCGTCGATAAAAAGGAACAATATATCCTAAATATTTTAAACGGAAAATTTTCCAAAAGATGGTCGCCAGAATTGTTTCTCAAAAGGAGCTGGTACAACCCCGGAATCAGCTATCGGCGAGCAGCGATCTCGAGAAGAAGTTTTATAAATAATTTTTTTTAAATTTTTCTAATTCAAAAATCGAAAATCGGGCTTCGAGGTCTGGTGGCCAGCCCCCTTGTGCTTCCGTGTAAAAAATTCCAGGTCCCTGCGTGCGATAGATTTGGCTGGAGAGCTCGGTCAGACAAACGGACAGACACATTACACTTGCTTTTATTATTATAGATAAAAAAAAGTTTGATTCCTTGTAGATTTTTTTAATAACTTTGCTTAAGGAATCTAGTATTTTTGTTCATTTTCTATATTTATTTAGTTTAATGATTTTAATTAGAAATATTTTATATAAATTAAAATTAGATGTAAGTTTGATTTCCTAACGATTTCTTATTAAAAAGTTTAAGTGTATCTAATTAATTCTTCAAAGTTTTTATTTGCTTTCAAGAATTTGAGAAAACTTGAATGATAAATAAACTGCTATTCGTTTGTGCTAAAATGAATAATAATTAGAATTTCCTGAAGAATGTATTGAGTCAATAATATAGTATGAAAATGGGTACTTCTTCATTTCACCGGTGCAAGTTATAAAGTCGCCAAATGGCATTACTATGCGTAACAAAAAATCACAAAATTTCTGCTTTTTCCATCATTAAATTTCTGTTTTTTCCAAACATTTTAAATAAAAAAAAATATTTTTACAAAATAAAATTTTCAATTAACATTAAATGAATTAAATTAATGGTACAATCCTAGGAGACAGGATTCAATTTGTCACCAAAGGTCCCATACCTTTGGTGACAAACGGGAAAAAAAAGCGTCCAGGCAGAACGAAATGGCAAAATAAGAATTCTAGAAATCGTTACGTTTATCGTATCTAGTGTATCAAAGTAGGATTACCAAGAATGACAAAATTTATAACCAACTAAAATTATTCATGCCAAGGACCTAAAGCACATTTTAACCTAAGATTCAAAACACTGATGACAATTTTTCGACATAATGCAAATGAATATCTAGATCCGTTGTAGAAAAAGTCCTTAATAGGTGAAAATGCGCTTTAGGTCCCCTACTTGGCGCGTTTTCAAAATCGCCGATGCCATGGCGAAAATTCTACGGCTATTTCAAAGTGAAACTTAATTAGCGACCAATGAAAAGACTAAAACAAAAGGATAATTAATGAGCATGAGTGAAAAAGCGCATCAAATTCGCGAGTTGGTGAAGTAGGGGAACTAAAGTGCAATTTAACCAACAAAAGAATATGGAATTAATTTTATAATACACACATACACAATCAGCCAGTTTAACAATATAAAATTCCAAACACGAAAAACAAAAAGCATCATACTTATAACTTAAAAGGGATAAAAAGAAATTATTGGCTGTATCCCAGTGTACGGTGCGCTATTTTTATACAATTAATATAATTATAGAATATACAATTAATATCATTATATAATATAAAATTATATTATTTTATACAAATAATATAATTTTATACATTATTATATACAATTAATTATAATTGTATATATGATTACCGTTGTATATATGCGTACCGTATAAGGAGCGTACCGTTCACTGGGAATTAACCGAAATTATTAAAGGCGGAAAAAATTATAAGGGTAAGTAAAGTCCAAATTTTAAAATGCAAAATTAAGATTTCATCTTGATTATTATAAGTTATTCTCTAAAACATAAATAATAACATTTTATCACTCACTTGTAATTTTGGCTTCATTTTTTTTTTTTTTTTTTATTCTTCCATAAAAGCTGATCTTCTACTTTGTAGGTGGAGTTTTTTCTTCCCCAGGTTTCTTTTCTCCTGGTTTTCCTCCTTTATCATCAGGCTGTCCGGGTTTTTTTCTCACCAGGTTTTTCTTCAGGCTTTTTAGGATCCATTTCTTCTTCCACGGGAATTAAATACTCAAATGAAAATATGTGATGAATTTTTTGCTTTAAGTAAACTATGCAGTAACGCAGCTTATCAAATCAAAATTAGAATGTGAAATTCTGCAAATTGTCTCACTTCACTCACGTATCATATCCACGTAGCACCTTCTCACGTGGATGTTCAAACCAGCCTTTACAGTTTTAAATAACTGTAACAATTTTTACTTCTGGAAACGTCTAGAAATTTCTGTAAAGTTTGGAATAGAGGGCGCTAGTTTCTCAGTTAATAGGAAAATGGTTCCTATCATAACTTACCGCTGTTGTACTTCTTACATGTTTATATTATTGCAGACTAATACAATAATATTCCATGTTTCAAAATTGATGTCGGATTTAATATTGATAGCAATCAAAACATTAATTTATATTCTATGAAACTTACTACGTTATAGATAAACTTCGATTCAAATTAAAGTTATTTCATATTGTAAGTGCGAATGATGAAAACTTTCCGAATTTCAGTAAAAGAAATCATTATAATCATAGAGGTTGCCTTTGACTAAATTTTTAGTCAAAAAGGGAATAGTTATCCGAATTCAGCGACATTAAATGAATGAAACTTTTATTTCTTTTTTTCCAGTTAATAACAATCATGTAAAAATAGGGGAAATGGCGGCATTTTTAAACAACCAAGCTAACA
This sequence comes from Latrodectus geometricus, assembly GCA_026290005.1. NCBI lineage: Eukaryota > Metazoa > Arthropoda > Arachnida > Araneae > Theridiidae > Latrodectus > Latrodectus geometricus. Next base: position 46,714 of record JAPDSC010138647.1, read on the forward strand.
ACATTCAAATTAGGAATATACTTTATGGTGCCTCTTTGATTCTCGCAAAGTTGTAATCGCGATTGATCGCCAAGCCGGGCAAACCCCAATCATATTCCGATAGCAACAGGGGAATTCATTGTCTGTGCCAACAAAAATCGCCAATAAAAACGATAGCCAAACAAAAATCGCCATGTTTGCCAAGGGGCCACCTTAAAGTATAGTTTTACCATAATTTGACATTGGTAACGAACAAATTTCAAATGGACAGACAGACACATTACACTTGCTTTTATTATCTATCTATAACCCCGGAATCAGCTATCGGCGAGCAGCGATATCGAGAAGAAGTTTTATAAATAATTTTTTTAAAATTTTTCTAATTCAAAAATCGAAAATCGGGCTTCGAGGTCTGGTGGCCAGCCCCCTTGTGCTTCCGTGTAAAAAATTCCAGGTCCCTGCGTGCGATAGATTTGGCTGGAGAGCTCGGTCAGACGGACAGACACATTACACTTGCTTTTATTATTATAAGATAGATTCAATATATTTGGAAGAAATATAAAATTGATAGAGTTTAACTGCAGATGACGTCACTTAGATTTATACTAGTTTGAATTCCGATATCAAGCAAAAACAAGCTTTTTTTTAAAAAGGAAGAAATCAAAAACAAAAAGCAAAATCAATAGCACTATGTGTTATTAGCGTGAATTTCATAGGCATCAGTTACAGATTCATAAGGCATTACAGTGCCTATTACTATTAATTATTAATTATTAAATTATAATAGGAACCTATTATAATTATTAATCATAAATAATAAAACTAATGTACTCGAGAAAATTCAGTAATGAATAGTAAAATAAATTTTACATTAAAAAATTTGCCTGTTTCGGATTCATAAGCACAATCTTTAGGAAATCTCTGCAATTTGAAATCGAAAACTCTAAATTCTAAAATGTTCTACACATTTCAATGTAAATTTTTCAAAATTTCAATGCAGCATTTTTCCCCCATTTATCAGTAGCTAAATTCTGTATATGAACTCCGTCCGTTTAAACATTGATAAAAACAAAAAATAATTGCTTTAATATACAAGACAGGGACTAAATTGTTTCACAAGATATAAGAGTAAAAGTTAAACACAGCAGATTTCAAAGAGAACAAAATTGGCAAGAAATGCATTCACCAAGCTATCATCTTACCTAACTACTAATAAGAGATTTCAGCAGTAGTTTTGATTATTCATTATTTAACAAAAAGTGTGAGCTTGTTAACAGCAAAAAACTTCAATATCATTTACATTATAAAGTTTTTCTGTTCAAAAAAGCAATCCAAAATGGAAGCACTTTGTTACTTTGAAAAGACTATTCGCCAAGCAGTATGACATTTGAGGGTTATTGGTTAAGAAAAGAGTAAGTCACATTTTAATATAAGATAAGCAAATTCTGGAGCCAATTAAACAATCACTTCCCTTAAATTTTATAAAAACTTTTATTCGATTCTTATGCATTATAGATTTTTTTAATTACTAATATCCAAAAATTTATATTTAAGTTATGATTAATTAATTTATAAACGGATGTGTAACTATAACCTAATGCTAACTGGAACTAAAATAATATTTTCCGAACATAACTTATTTTAATTTTTTGTAAATTTGAAATATAAGAATTTGTGTACGCTTTTGAAAAAATGCTGCTCTTATACTTTATTTTTAAAAATATCAGGTAAATATAAATTGTATTTTATAATTTATATTTTATTTATTTTTTGCTAATGTCCATATGTTTTCCATAGAATACATATTATACTTTCTTTAGAACTCCTATTTACATATTGTTCCTATATTTAACATATTTTTTCTTACATTTACAAAATTATGTTATTATGTTTTCTTTTTTTTTAAAATTCTAATATTTCAAAAATATAAATTTTTACCAGGCTTATAAATTTATTAAAATACTTAAGCTTTTTTCAGGAAAGAAATTGTGATACAATTACATAATCTTAGCAAGATTTCTTTGTCGCCAAAAAAATTAAGAAATTAGCATGATGGACTATACGCCAGTTGTGCTTTTTATTCTTATTATATATGTATAAATATATATATTAATTTATAGGATTACTTGGGACCTTAGAACATATTTTACACTTTATAAGAACAGTATTAATCTATGCGTTCTGTCAATATTCTGTATGGTATACTATAAATTTATTTACAGTGGTATATAATCACAATTATATATTATATATAAATAATTCCGTATATTACATTGTAGTAAATGAACTTCAAATATAGGTGAAATGTGAAGATGTTATGACAGCTTATATCGAAAGATCTCGTGAAGTACATCCCTTCATAAATGCAGTTATTGATGAGAGGTATGAAGATGCACTGAATGATGCTAGAGCAGTGGACTTATTTTTAGAAACGAATGAAAAATCTATTGAAGAGATAGCAAAAGACACTCCTCTGTTAGGAATACCATTTACTTGTAAAGAAGAAGTCGGAGTAAAAGGTATGAATATATATATATATATATATATATATATATATATATATATATGTATATATATATATATATGTATATATATATATATAATTAATTAATTAATTATTCTTCACAAATTTTAAATTTTACATAACCAAATACTTCAATTCTAGAAATCCAACTAGGCAAATTCAATAAAATTCACAATCATTTTATCATTTTCTAAAATTACTTTGGCTTTTTCTATTAAAAACTATGAGTTTCATGTTTTAAGAAATCCTTTTAATCTGTTCAAATGTGTGTGCAATTTTGTCCTAGGAACAAATCCTAGGTATCAATCCTAGGATTTGTTCTAGGTAAGCAAACAAATCCTAGGTATACATGCTCGTAGGTAAAATCATTTCTTCTTTGAAAGTATAGAAACAATAAAACTTTCAGCATATAATAAAATTTTTAAAAAATTTAATATTTATTTTTTATAAAATTATCTGTTTACATAATGTCTTTAATCTAATTTTAAACTTTCCTTGAACTTTAAATACTTTAATTGTTTTTAACAAAATGCTAGCTGAAATAAAGCTCATCACTACCAATTTAAGTAAGGCTATCATTATATACACCAAGGAAAAAATTACCATAATTGCTCAACTAGATTTAACTTCTCATCATGTACTGAAATTTTCAAAGAATAATTAAAATGATCACATGTTATAAAAATTTAAATATTAAACATTAAAATGCATATATAGTTATTCTTTAAAAATTATATTTATAAATAATTTAATTGTTACAAAATTATGTTGCTTTAATCTTATTAGAATATATAGTAATAAAGATTATTTTTATTACTAAATTTTATTAATATTTATGTAAATAAAAATAATTGATATTTCTAATTTAATTTGCATATATTTGGCCAATTTCAGCTGGGGGTAACAGTGTGATAAAAAAAACATCAGAATTTTCATTTAAATAGTTAAATTTTAATCTAAAATATCTATATCAATAGTTTTTTACCGATGTTTCAAAATAAGACATTTTGAAAGATATTTAAAAAAAATATTTTTCAAAATATTGAAAATTTTAATTCTAATAACTTCCTTTTTTGATAATTACCATAATTATAGTTTTAATTGATTTCATAAAGCTTAGACATTTCACTGTTAATGAAAATTTTTTAAAGTTCTGTCTTTTAGGTTATATGTAAAAAAAGTAAATATATCATTTAAAAAGTTTTAATAACTTCTAAATAACTTTTAAAAATCAAAATACCTAGTTATTATAGCTGTTAAATTTGTAGATTATAACCTCATTATTTCTATTTTGAAAATACAAACGAAATTAGATGTTTTAGATACGTATCTATTAAATTTGAAGAATATTTTTATTTTATTAAGAACAGAGTACTAAGAATTTGCTTACAAAAAAATTGTTAAGTCAAATGAAAAACAGTATTTAACTGTCAGTATGTAAATTTACATAGGTTGATTATTGTTTACACTATTGTTTTAAGAATTTTCTAAATACCTGTGTAATTTGAATTATTTATAAATTAAAAGAGTTTTTCATATTAACTTTTCAATGCAGTATGTTGCTGTAAGTTGATAATTTTGCTTTTTATTTTATGTATTTCACAATTAAAGTCTTCCTGAAAGTTGAAAAATAATTTGTGAAAAATTTATTGTATCATACTGAAAATCATTACTAGTTTAAAATGAACCTTGCAAAATGGATATTAAAATTTTAAATATATCACAGCTCATAGCATTTTCCATTATTAAATAATTCCAACATTGAAGTGAAATTTGTTTATCTTTTCTTAAAAATATAAATTCATAAACTGAAATTTCTTTCACAAACAAAAAATAACCAATTAAATTTGAAAAAGTGAAATTTTTCCTTGTAATCTTAGAATTAAATTATTTGAATGTTTCAAAATAAATTTAAACTAGCAAATCTCAACTAATTTTCCTTTTTTAATATAAAGAACTCATGGACTGTTTTATTGTTTTCTTAAATATAGTTTAAGACATATTCTTTAAATTTCAAAACTACAATCGTATTTCCTTTGGAAAACCAATCTGTTCTACAATAAAGAAGTAACTCAGCGTTATTTTCTCCTTTCTTCTGAAAAAACGATTATAAATTTTCTTCAATTCAGAGCCCACCCTCGTATTTCATCAATTCAGCGAACTACATAATCAATAATGAAACCATAAAATTCTTGAGAGGTAAAGTTTTCTTTACAAATAATGTTCAAGTAATGTATCAAAACGTTTTATATGCTGCAACAATACAATCGAACATCTGCGCAAGCACTATCAATTTTATCTACTTTGCTTTGCATCTTGCAATTACATTTTTTATTTCAATGAATATCATCACATGCAGTTAAATATTAGTTCATTGAAATTATCATGCCAAATATATCGTTCATGTAATTGCTAAAGCAAAATAACTCAATCCATTGGGCTCTTCTCATGATCATACTATTTTATTACATTATTCAACTGGTGTCAGGCAGTACCATTTTCAGTATAGTATTAAGTGGCTTATGAATAGGATTTTGACAAAGCTCCTAAAGATACCATTTAGTATTTTTTCAAGTTCTTAAATATTTCAAAAATTCTCATATGCTACAGTGTTAAAACCTTTTTATGTTAAGAAATATTGTTGCTCGAAACTTACGTGTTGACCATCCATGATCTAATCATATTGATAGTTTTTATTAAAATTACTCTATTGAATGTTAACATACATTCAGTAGCATTGAAAATAGTGCACCAAGAAGGAAGAGAGGTATAATAGTAAAATTTTTGCAAATAAATCCAATGAAATATGCAAATGATCCAAATTGGTGCCAATACGCATAACCACACACCAGACAGTGGCACTGCAATCGGGAAGTGCGGTCTATATAAATCGGTAAAGAGTGGAAGATTAAAAAACTTATTGATTATTTGCTGACATTAGAATAACCTTAGAAAGTGAAGAATGCCAGGAAGAACTGTGAGAAAGCATTTCGCACAGTTAAGCTAGTTTGAGAGGGTCATCAGCATGAAAACCACAGCCTGGTCGACCCGCGGTATTGCGTAACTTCCGTAACTTCTAACCAGAATCGTCTTCATGAGGAAAAGATGGAGGCCTACTATAGTATGTAATTTCCCCGATGCAACTGTGTGAATTGTAAGGTATAGCAGTAATTAAGGTAATAGCAATAATAGTAATTAAGGTATAGCATCACGCGCCAACAAATCATGCTTACATTCATTACATGTATTAATTATGAAAACTTATCTTTCTCAATAACATATAAATTCTCATCAATGAAGTAATAACGGTTATTAATATTATAATAGCCGTTATATTAAAATAAAAAACAGCTATTTGATTTGCTCCTGTAGGAATGGCTCAGACTTGTGGTTTAATGCAATTTAAAGACCATGTAGCCGAAATTGATGCCGATGTTACAACTCAGTACAAAAGAGCAGGTGCCATTCCTGTGACAGTAACAAATGTTTCAGAGGCTTGCCTGTATTGGGATACTTTTAATCTCCTATTTGGCAGGACGAAAAACCCATATGATCATACAAGATCGGTAGCAGGCACTACTGGTAAGAATGTTCTTTTATATGTATAAATTATAACTATGTTAAAATTATGTAATGAATAAATTATGTCATTTCATTCATAACTGATAAAAAAAATCTAGTAAAATATCATGGTATTCCTTTTTAAATTTTTTCTGTGAAGTAAATTAAAATTAAAAAACATTTTAGTGAATTACTATTAAGAGAATCTATAGTAGAGATGTGAATGATAAAAATATTCTTGCAAATTCGATAAACAATCCGATAATGTGGGTGAATAATTGCTGTTATGAAGTATGTCAGGAAAAATAATAAAAATGAATTATTTTATTATTTAAATCCAGGACTAATCTTATTTAAGAAATAAAGTAAGATGAATATGAGATCTCATATTACATGACTCAATGAAATATTTTCAAGTATAAAATATTTCAGAAAAATTAGGTTGATAGTAACTTTTCTTAAGTTTAGTAATAACTAAAATCACCTTCAAGTTTATTAAAAATGTTTAAAATATCCAGGAGGAGAAGCAGCACTTATTAGCAGTGGTGGTGCTGTAATAGGATTATCAGACGATATGGGAGGAAGTATACGAATGCCAGCATCATTTTGCTGCATATATGGGCATAAACCAACTCCTGGTAAGTAAAATATATATGCATGTATGCTTACTAAAAATTATATTTTTATTGATATTGCTGTATACAAAGTATTTCTATCGTAAAAATATTTTTATAACCACTATATTTAAGTGATAAGATACAATAATAAGATGATTTCAGCTATTGCAAATCACGATATGAGGAATCAGCCATTCTTCTAACAGTTCTTTCACTTCTTTTCAACGGAGCTCAAATTTTTCACACTGATGCTAATAAAAGATAATCTTTCTTTTTCACATCAATATCGATGACAGTTGTTACGCTCCAAGCACTTCCTCAACAATATGAAAATGTTTGCGGGGAGCATAACAAACTAATTAATCAATTTTAATGTGCATAACAATTTCTGGCTAATGTAAGAAATTAATGCCTCAAAGTACGTCATTAGCATTGGGAAGAAAAATTTAGTAAGTCTGTCCTTAGATCTTGACACTTCGAACAGATGTCATTTTTATAGTAAATTTCAGATAAGGATTTAATTCAACCCTCAAATTTATTTATCTTCTTTAAATCTACACATTCAATTCCTTTCTCATATTCATTTGTGCTTCTACTTATATTTTACACCTAGTTTCCTCTCACCTTATCTTTATGAGTATTTCAAATATCAAGTTGATTAAATCAAACATTTTGACTTTTCTCAAATAAATCATTGTTCAAATTTTTGTCAGTATTTAGTGTTAAGTACTTTAATCTCCCTTCTTACAACTATTCATTTTTATCATTGAATATTACTAAAATATATATCAATAAGACAAACTCAAAAATTTAATTAAATACAAAGAAATTTAATTAAATTTCAAGCAAATCTCATCTAAAGTCCTGCATTTTTCTAAAATCAAAATTATATAATGTGAATGGCTAATAGAATTTATTTTATGTAGAAAGAGTTAAAAGGTAAAAATAGTCTTCTAAAATTCTATTTCAATTTAATGAAATCTAATGTTTATATTTCTAGGTAGGTTACAAAGAAAAAATTTTTCTTACAACGTATTATGTTACTACACATTCCCCGTTTTATCATAGATCCTAAAATATTTATTATAAAAATAAGGTGGATATTTTTGCTGTAAAATTTTTTTGCAATTTTGTTTTGTTAATGCATTATTAAACATTCTCGATAAATCACCTCATTATTAAATACCGTATAAAAATATTTATCGGCAACTGCTAACAGTTGATAAATCGAAATATTTTTAATGTAATTTTAAGCTGTTGTTCTCAGTAGAAATATAATATGTCAGTGGAGTATAAAGAACATTTGTAATCATTCTGTACTGAAGATCTCATTTAAGTTGAAATAATAGATTTATAAATATTTTTCATATTGAAAACTAAAAACCAACGCTTTTAAGCAATATAACATACTGCATTTTAAAATGAAGTTTAAAATTGAGAAATTAATTCAGAATGAATTTAAAAATTAGGTAAAATAAACAAAGTATTTATAAAACTTTATTATTATCCAGGTATTGTGTCAAACAAGGGAATTTTTCCTGACAATCCAGAGGAAGATGCAAAAATAGAACCATTTATGAGCACTGGTTGCCTATGTCGATATGCTAAAGATCTCCCTCTCCTTATGCAAATATTAAAATGCGATGAGAAAATACAGATTAATAAAAAGGTACATGTTATGTTAAATTCTTATTCAGTTTTCTCCAACAGAAACGCAGCCACCGAAAGAGAATGGAGAGAACACAGAAATACTTCGACAATGAAAATCTTCTCATTACCTCGTTAAATGTGTTACCATAGGTTAACTGAAATAACAGAAAATAGCGTCAGCACAATGTTAAGGGCTTAAAGATTGATAAATTGATAAATTCAACTCACGGTCATGAAAAATAGTATCCTTACCATCAAATCAAAACTAACGATACAGAGGGATCAATAATCATTCTAATTTACTTATGCATCCACTGTTTTGTTCCGGGTTATATTAAGTTATGGTAATAAGTTTCCTGTGTCCTATTTCTGATGATATAATCCATTAAACATAGCCAACTGCTTCATAATTTTGAAGCATGGTTTTGAAAAAAAAGGTTTAAAATAAAATTGATACCCTCCTCTCAACTCTACTCCACACCGATAGTGGGACATAGGATTGTACAAAATGTTTAACAAGCACAGCTCGCCTGGCTATGGTTGAATCAAGCATAAAAACCGTTATCATCTGGTCAAGAAAATGGCTGTTTTCTTTTCCAAAGCAAAATTTGGTATTAAAATGTTAACAGTACAGTTCCTTTTTAATAACTAAGACAATCAACTAGTATGCTACATTGTGTAACATGTCAGAAGTTTTCAACCTTCTTTAATTACATTTACTAATAGATGCATAATTAAATCTTCTATTTAGAAAAAATTACATATTTCCTTGCAATTTAATTATGCTTCTTAAAAAAGAACATTTTCGCAAACCTACTCAACTTGATAAAATAAATAATGAGTGAAATATTTCCTTTCGAAATTTTTATTTGATCAGTAATAAGTATTTAAATCCTTTATAATTTAATGTAATATCCAGAGACATAAAGAAAAATAAGTGTAATATAATCAATAAAAGTATAAGTGTAGTATAACAAATAGAATTATATCTTATGTCAACTTTAAGCTGTTGTTCTCAGTAAAAATATAATTTGACAGTGCGTTATAAAATAAATATCCGTAATCAATCTTTATTGACGATTTGATTTATGATCATGGGATTGTTAAATAATCAAGATGATTATTTGATTATTAAAGACTATTTTGTAAATACGTATGCAAAAAATTACACAGACTTGCTATAAGAAAAATATTGTAGTGTAAAAAGTCAAGAATAATTAGTCGAAAATATTCATTTCTATTTATTACTACTTACAAAGTAAATTAAAGTGCTATATTATATTGAAATTCGAATACACAAGAGTATATCAAAAATACAATCTAAACGAAGTAATAACGATACGGTGACTGTAAACTTGTGTTTTTGTTTTTAGCCTTTTGGGGTTGTTGGAGCGCTTGGCGAAAGGAAGAAACGCCAGCATTCAAAGCACTGGCGCCACTATCCCGCTGGGCCTTGAAATATCATTTCAAAATCAGTGTATACAATATAAAAATTTGAATTAAAAGTTTAGCCTTCACTGTTGAAGAACCGACCAGCCCCAAAGGGTAATATAATTTAGTAATGAAGTATAATATTGTCCTTTTAGTTAAAATGGTCGGGTAATCATTATTTGATGTAACGTGAAAGCTATCGTGCTTAGTATTCCAAGACATTTCTAATGTCTTCACGGAATGACTTTAATTATTTCCGGAATGACTTTCATACTTTCATATTCTTGACCATCTGCTGATACTTGTGAAAGTAATTAATAATTACTCCATTTATACAAATGCATTCCGCCTACTTTTAGCATGCCTATTAATTGGTGCTGAATTTTTAAAGCTGTTTATATATTTAGTGCACCACTGAGCACATCATCCACATAAAAATCCTTTTTTACTATCGGTGATGCAAACGGAAAGTTTTCCCTTTCATCTTCAGATAACTGAAAAAGTATTCGGGTAGCCAAAAATGGAGCACAAGTTGTTCCGTACGTAACAGGAGTTAAACGATAAGTTTTCAAACCAGCATCGGCACAATCTTTCTTAACAATAGGAAGTAAATCTTGATGCAAATGGTGGGCCTTTATTTGTCTATACATCTTCTGAAAATCAACGATGAAAGCAACCAAATATTTACAAAATCGTGAAAAAGTTGACCAAAGTTCATCTTGAACTTTTGTTCAAGATGAACTTTCATTGGAATATAATAATGAGGATTTGGAAGAACACTTTCGTTAACTTCTTCCATGTGTCCAATATTCTCGTATTCTTTGAGAAAATCATGATAAAGTTCCTTAACAATTAGATTTTTGTCAAGGCGAATAGAAGTACTATTAAGCCTTCTAATGGCCAAATATTTGGATAGACCAAGCTCAACTTTGTTGTTTACTAAGGGCATTTCAACTATACAACGGCCATCAATGTCTCTAGAATATGTATTCTTAAAATGTTCTATGCAATATTTAAATTCGTCACTCATAGGAGACTTTTCTGTCAAAGCTTCAACTTCCCAGAATGACCTTAAGGTTTTGTCTTGATTACTTTCTTCTATGACTAAATGACAATAGGTTTTGTTTATAGAAGTACTTGGCACACTACCAGCGATTAAATATCCGAAATATGTAGTTTGCAGCAAAATATGTTTATTTATTCTAATTTGACTAGGTTTCAAAATTTAAAAGTAAAAGACTAAACAGGGCTGTAAACTGTGAAGAACTAAACAGGGCTCAGTCCCTCTTCGATGGCTAAGAGCCTACTCTTGAAAACCGAACTGAAGTCACAATTTAATTTCTTTATTTCAACTTTAGCTTACTCTACACCCATAAGAGTAAACTAATATATATATATATATATATATATATATATATATATATATATATATATATATATATATATATGATAATCTGCTCTTGTGTATAATAAACACTTCAAATTAAACATTCCGATAACTGAATATATATTCCTTTGATTAAAAATTGATAAACTAATGAGCACTGTATATAAAAATAGTATAATTTTTAAAAATTAAAAATTTTGATTTTTATATTATTTTAAAATCTTAAATAATTTGAAATGTGTTTTAAATACAATATTTTATTGCTTTTTTTTTTTTTTGATATTATATTTCAGGTTGACTTCTCTAGAGTAAAAATTTATTTTATGGAAGAATTTCCTGGTTTTTTCTATTCAGCAATACCAGACATTAAGCAAAAAATCAGAATGGTATGCGAAATTTTATTATATTTCATTGAATTTAAAAATTCTTCATATAAAATACTATGATAGTATATGTTAGTGTGAGTATGGGCTTGTAGGCTCAGTGTGTGTGGAAAGAAAATTAATTGCTTTCATTCTACGACATCACAATATTAAAAAATATTTTCATATAATACAGAATGTAAATTATTCTATGTGAACTTCTGTTATCAAAGGCAATAAAACTATATTTAATATTGACAATAAAACTGCAAATAAAATTTTATGATTCAATAATAATTAATTCTAAATATAACACAATGATAACGCTCGTTAAATCCCTAAAATATTTTGAGGGAAATTTTACATTATTTACCTTTTTATTACAATAATTAATTATGAATCTAAACTAATTCAGTGATGGAAGAATTTGCAGACATTTAGTGAATGAATGAAATACTATAAAAACTACTAACATACGAAATAAAATTAGAAGAACATTTAAAAAATGTTTAAATATTCTACAAATTAAATAACAAATGTTTTGTTGAATTCATGAAAATAAAAGCAAATTGAGATTCTACAAAATAGTTTAAAAGGTTATACAAAGAATGATCTTATCATCCCTAATTTAATTATAGATTACTTTACTCATATTACGTTACTTTCAAAGATTGAAGAAATTAATTATATATTTAAAAAAACTCATTTTGACTAAAAAAAAAGTGTTAAAAAAATTGGATAAAAATATTTATGTGCTTGTGACTTTGAGATTTCTTAGTTTCAATAATGTCACTTAAGTTGAGTTCTAAACTCAAAATTTGATAGGAGAATAAATGTTTATCTCAGTAAATATAGTTTTTAATTTTGTATCTTATTTTTTGTTAAATTGTGTAAACTGTACTTATTCTTGAATTAATTTACTTAATATAATTATGTTTAGTAAGCACAGTTTTATATTATAAAATTCAATACAACATTTATTTCTTTGATTATTTCTATACAGGCTGCTAAGTATTTTGAAGTAGAATTTGGAGCAGTATGTATTCCGTTGAAAATAGAGGAATTGAAATATGCTTTTTCTATGTATGAAGGTAAGCTAATGGAAAGAAATGTACCTCCAACTAGGACTTTGTTGTCTAATAAAAATGGTGAGGCTAATGTATGGTGGGAATTACTAAAAACTTTATTTGGGAAGCCCTCTTTCACACCCCATGTACTTTTTTATGCATTACATGATTGTAGAAACAAAGATCAATCTTATTACAAAGATCTCGAGTTGTATCAAGAATTGGAAAGAAAATTCCAGAATATATTTCAAGAAGATGCCATTTTGTTAGTGCCAACGCATCCAGAGCCACCACCTCACTATCTAATGACGATTCCTAAAGTTCGCAATGTATCCTACACACTTATTTTCAGCTTATTAGGTTTTCCATGTTCGCAAATACCCGCAGGAATGTATAAAAACTTACCTGTGGGCATACAAGCTATTAGTGGACATTTCAAAGATTATCTAACTCTTGCTGCTGCTCAAGAACTGGACAAAGTTTTCAGAGGGTGGATTAGCCCTTGTGACATCGATACTGATGCACAAACTTCATATATATAGAAAACAATATTTCAAATTATTTAAAATAATGTGTTCTTTTTTTTTTTAAATGTTATATCTTACACATTCATGTTTTTATTTTAAAAAAACCTTTTATCACAATTTTTATTCAGTTAATAATTTATTAAATTATTTTTGTTGTAAAATATTAAGCTATAATATTAAGAAAAAAACTTGTTTTTTTTTAATTTCTAAAATTAAAAATTTACCCTATTATGGCCCTTAAAATTATTATTTTAGGAAGAATTGCAAATATATCAAACTTATACTTATTGGATAAATAAATTAAACTTAAAGCAAAAAGTTATTAAATTTTCAATAAATTTAGAGGCATAGTACAGGAGACATCAATTCCCAAAATAAACACTTCCGATTGCAGAACTAAAACAACTAGTAATTTCATTTATTACAATTACCTTCAGGGATGGCCTGCTTAAGTATACACCTGGCAAATGTCAAATATGTGCTTGAGTAAGAATCAAACAAAGACTCAATGCAATCCTCTATTACTTATTAAGCATCAACACGAACATTTAGTTCATTAAAGAGGTGACAGGTGTTTGGTGACTTTAACATATTCGGCAACCATTGGTAAGACATTTTTATTAGTGAGAGATGTGAAAAACGTTTCGCTCAATGCAGCAGTTAAACATTTTCACTATCGGAAAAGTACAATACCATCAATATAAATTCTTACAAGATTTTCCCAGCACTTTGTAGTGTTACAATAAATGATAAAGCCACGGTTTTAACGCAGTAAAATTGTAACAGTTATAATTAAAAATGCAGTAACAGTAAACAAAAACAAGATATATATCTAATATTACCCCATAAAATCACTCCGGTGTATAGTTTTATAATATCGAATGCATGATTGCAAAGTACTTTCTTCACAGTCTCACCAAGCATACATTTGATTATTATAATACTGTAAATAGAACAAGGACTATTCTAAAAATGCCAACATCATGCCATTTCAGTGTTTGGGTTCACAAGTGATCACACTATTAAAAGAACATCTGTCTGTGATGTAGAACTAAAAGTAAACAAAGAATGGTTTCCGAGCAGCCTATCCATGCTTCTGAAAATAAGAATTATCCTGAAAATGCAATATCATGCTATTTCAGTGTTTGGGTTAGCCAGTGATCACACCACTAAAAGAACATCTGTACTCAAATATAGATAAAGACTGGTTACTGAGCTGATTGTCTATTTTTCCGAGAACATCATCGAACTGCTCATTCAGACACTTGAGTCTTGTAAACAATCCCATTTCTTGATTCATCAATCGTGTCTTGGCTTTATGTTCCGATAAGGTCATGCACATACATATATGTTTTCCTTCCAATTAGTAATAATGACTTGCTAAAATACAGCAGTATTCCTCATAAGTCTTAAACCCATTGATTGCATATTCTGCTTATAATCAAAGGCTCTCAATTAAAGTGCATAGCGATTCTGTGGTATGCAAGAAATACACGCTAAGCAATGAAGAAACCAAACAAATCAACCTTGTTTCGGTATCAGCAAACAGTAATTTGATGTAACTCTTGCGGGCATAAAGTGATCATAGAGGGACAATCAGCAAAGCTATGTGATACAATCAAATTTCCTACAACATATTACTTCTTAATCAGTGCAGCACTGCTATAAAGTCAATAATGTTCTAAAATCTTATTATTCATTAAGAAGTCTTTATTTATTAAGAAGTTAACAACATTATAGGTGCCCATCCTTTGTTACGGAGGAGTTACTTTTATAATCGCAATCATTGTTTTTAAAATAAAATAAGAATATAAGCGTATCACCAAAGTATTTTTCACTTCTATTTTACAAACAATATTCTCATTACATTTAAAAATCAAAATATACTGTAATCTAGTTTGTCAATGTCATTTTTGTAAAAATACTCTGGGAAAGAAAAATGAAATTGCCATCATAAGCATTTTATAATATTTGTACTTACAATAATTTAAAATTTTGATATATAATTAAATAAAATCTTTTTATAGGCCATTGTCTACTTTTATTGTAAGAGCTATAAAGGATCTTGATTCTTCTTTTTAAAGAATCAAATGTTTGTATTAACTAATTATTCTATAAATAAATCTGGGACTATACTATAATAGATACATTCAATTATATTATAATAGAATTGTTAGAATACCTTAAAAATCAATAACTATTGAACAACAATTCTAAAGTACACCATACCTTAAATTTTTGCTGGCCTCATATGAAGATAAGAACAATTTTAAGAGACATTTCCAATAAATATGCAGTTAAGTATGGCACTTAAATGATGCTGCCCTCTATCGGAAAGCAGAATCAACATAAACTGTATTCTGAATTATCGTATGATGTTATATTCCTGTCAATAAAATAAAACTTTTATTTATTTTATTGAAAAAAAAATTAATTTTGACACGGAATGACAAAAAATATTTTATTTAGAATATTGGAGGCTTAACAATTATATCATTGTAATGCATTCAATTATTATTCAAAGAAATGTTTTTCGAGTTTCATCATTAGCATTACACATAGCTCCATCAAACTAAAAATTTATAAAAATCTTTAAATAAAGTAAATTTATCAAAACTGATAACACCGCCAAAATTACAAAGATTAACAAAAAAGTTTATTTTGTTTACTTTAGATATTTAAACAAACACATTTTTTATTATAAATATTTTTCTACGCAACTTCAATATTCAAAAGTTTATCATTTTTCACTTACAAATTATTTCAATAAATTTATTTAAATAAATTAATTTGGAATAGCATCTCTTATTAAAATAATTTTATTCAAAATATGCGATGGAAATTAATAGACTCATGAAAGAAATTTTATGATTACTTTGAAAAATCATGTATTATTATGTAGATAGAACTATCTGAGATGCACTAAAATAACTTACTAAATATTTTCTTTTATTAAGAGTGAGTTTTAAAATAAGTCTTAAAAATTAAATTTAAACATTATTGTAAAATAAACAATGACATATAAATTAATTTAATACGAAAAAAAATTTTTTTAAATTAAACAGATTTTCATATATTAATAACAAATATTTTTCAAGGACTAACTTCCATTATCTTGCTATGAACAAAAATCAGCATTAAAAATAGTGTATTGTTGAATCTTAGAATAACTATCAAAATGATTTTGAATGTAAAAGAAATCTCTTTTTCTTAATTTTCATGGCACTTAAATTTTATGTAATATTAACATTTGCATTTGTCCAAAGATGTTAAAATCATTTTTGTGTTCGTTAGAAAAATAAGCTATTTGTATTTTTTTTAATTATAAATGAAAAGTTTAATTATTAAATCATATAAATCGATATAAAAAAATACTAATATCAATCCATGCATGCAATACCTACCAATATGAACCCAAGTAATTTTAATTTCCAAAAGAGCAAAAAATTTAAAAAATTCCTTTGATAAAGAATTTGAAATCTGATAACAACTAAAAATGAATTGATTGTCATTTTTTAAGCTATTTTAATGTTAATGACAGATATAAATAGTTTTAGTAAATCCAAAATTTATTTGTGATTAAAATTTGTGTTCATTAATATACCACATTTTCCTGAAATTATGAAACAATATTACAACCTATTTAAAAAGAAAATTTTTTTTAAGAACGGCATAATGAGAACATAGTAAATTAATATGTAAAGTTGAAACTGTGAAAAGAAAGGAAACTTTCTATTTGCGATTAGTTACCTTAAAATATTGTAAGTACTTATCATGAACAATGTACATTGTAGAATAATTTTAAAAATACGAGAACTACTTAGATATATCCCCCAAATCGGAAATTTGGATACTTTTTTTTTTCTCGCCATGATGGATTCTCGCTAAATACAAATAATTAATAACAAAAAAAAACTTTAAAAAAAAAAACTCAAAAAATGGTACAAAATACAAGAAAATACTAAATTTGACAACAGCAAAACCCTAAAAGCTGAAAAAACTTAAATTGACCAACACCAAAATAAGAAACAGCACCCCTAAAAAGTCCGTAGGGAGTGCCAGGTTTGGCGCTTAATTTTTGGGGGTTGTTCCAAAATATGTTAAAATCAAATCAAAGTTGTTCCAAAATATGTTATACTGAATAAAAATCATAATTCGTCATTAAAATATAAGGCTCTAAATTAATAAACACTTGAAAATTTAATTAAGAAAATGGACGGTATCTGCATTTTTAAACTTTTAAAATTGCTTATTCATGATGCTTTGGTTTTGAAATAATGATAAAAATATTTTCTTCCATCAATTAGAATGATTGCAATAAGCTCTTGGGAATCGTCCTCAGTCCACATCCATTGTTATTGATTGCTTAGAAAAAAAAGATAAATGCTTTCAATCAAATTTTATTTCATTATTTGATGTTTTTCAATGATCAAATCCTTGAAATAAAATTTTTTAGGAATACCATCTGATATTTTTTAATGTTAATAGTTTCAATAAATTATTAAATTTAATTCATAATCATTTTATTTTTTAATGATTAAATAAAATGCATACGAAATTCATTGTAGAAAATTAAGTTACATAATAACAGTTTTAGATATTATAGTGAATTTTTATAAAATTAAATTAATTTTATTTATTTATATCTCAACAAAAATTTTCGTTTAACACAAGAGCTTAAATATGATTGAAGTAAAATCATTATTACAAACATATTCTACCTTTTGCCTAACTACTACTTAACTAGATTGATTTTCAAATATAGGAAGTTAAAAAAAATTATTGATTAAAGATTTGTTCCATATTTGTTCCAAAAGGGGAAAATAAAATATTATGAGTTTTGGATTTGTGAATACTGTTAAATTTACTTTAATTATATTTAAAAATAAAAACAATTAATTAAATAACAATTATTTTAATAATATCATATTTTTTAAATAAACTGGTGATTTAAAATAATAGTTTCAAATCTTTTGCATACTTAAATATTTTATTCCATTTTTAAAAATAAAAGAAAAGAAATATTTCGTAAAAACATTATGATCCAAAATCATATAGAAACTATATTTATATCATTTATATTTCATATTCAAGATTTAAAACATTCTATAGATTATGTTCTAATAAAGAGTGAATATGTGATTTTCATTTCTTTACCATTTTATAAAATTGTACATTATCTTACCTTTTGATATGTTCATATATAAAGACAGAATTTCTCTTAAAACATATATTTATATAAAGAGTATAGAATTTAAAAAATAATAATAAATTTATGTCTATTTAGCAACAATTCTCATGAATGTTTAAAAAATTTACACAGAGAGAAGAATATTTTATTATCTCTGATTAGAAATAAAATATTTGCAATTGCCAGTTTAAATGAAAATAACTTTTTTTTTTATTTGAAATTTTTTACAAATTGAAAAATCGTTTGACGAAAATCATGACTTTTGTAAAGTTGCAATTTACAGAACCTACGTTTAAAAGAATTTAATAAAATATGTGTAAATTGCTAAGAATAATAAATATGGTTCTTTTAACTATATTTCAAATATGTTTTCTTATTGTAATTGCGATATTGAATAAAATATGGTTAATAAAATTACTCTCTTAGTGTAAATTCATATCTAAAAATACATTGGCGCCATTTCGATGAAAATTAGACTTAAATCGTAATCATAAGCGAAATACCAAGGGAATATAATCACAGATTAATATATGGTAAGAATTCCATATTTCATTGGAAAACAGCTGGAAAAACATTTTGAAATCCGGTGGCGCGAATTCTCAAACTGCGACGACAGCGCCACTATGAGAAGAACTTTAAGTACTAATGAATGCATCATTACGTTTTTCATTTAAAAACAAAGTTCATTTCATTCAATAATATTTTTTCTTTTTTCGTAATTTAAAAATCTTACGTTTAATTCGAAAAGAACTTTTTTACAGGATACAAATGCATAATCCTTTTAATTTTAAAATAGTTGGTAAATCCTCAATAATTCACGTGAAACATAGTTATTTTGTAAAGAATATATTTAAATTTCTATGCAAAGCCAAGAAATAGAAACTAAATACTTATTAAAAATTTAACAAATATCTCAATACTAATTTTAATATTTTTTTCAAACTGTGACCTCATTTCTTCATATGTTTCATAATTTCAAACTGACACATTTTACAATTTAAAAATTAATTATTTATTTTTAACGTTCAATGAAAACTTAAATCTTATAATGGAATCTAAGTATAATAACAAAAAAAGAACAATGTAAACCAAATAAAATTTGGATTAGCATAGCTCTCCACTATTTGGCTTAATTTACAAAACCATACAATTACTCCATAGCAAACTGTAAAATTTTAATACATATAAAATACCAAAAAATAAATTAACAAAACATAAATGCAAAATAATATAATAAAATAAATTATTGACAAACATTTAAATATATAATTTAAGAAAAATAATTTAATTCAACCAAAGTATGTACTAAAACTTTCAATCTTTACATGATTTTTTTTTAATTCTTTGTTATAGTAATTACATATCTATTAAATACATTACATGTAAATTGAAAAAGCATAAATTTTTTTTATAATTAGTTCTTCCTAAATTAATAATTGAAAAGTTAAATGATAGTTTTCAATTTTCACAATAATATCATAAAATATAAATTATCGATGAGTTATACTTTTAACACTTCGGACAAATTAAATCTATTCTTGAACATATTAAATGATAAAATTTGAAGTATACAATTTAAGTTGAGAAATGCATTTGTTACAGCTTTGTAGCTACGCATAACATAAATTTTTCTTTTTTTACAAAACACTGTCTATGTACTATATTCACATCTCATTCTCAAGGAATCAAATAAGTAAATGCATTTGTAAAGCTATAATATAAAATTAAACCAAAGCATAACTAGATGTTTCTCTTAAGTTTTAATAGATGCGAGTTTATCTTAATGCTGTTAAGTATAAAACTTAGGCCACTTTATAAGAATGAATCATATCGATCAGATTATATTAAATTACCTAAAATGTTTTTCAGTAGTAATAAGTTTCATTACGAATATCTCGTTTACATCTGATTATCAATTACTTTATGCATGGCTTATTGATTTATTTTTTACATTATTTAATTTTTCTAAGAGTCGTTTCTGTACCTTAACATATCATTTTGCTTTCAATTTACGTAGAAATTCCTCTATACTTAATAAGATAACTTCAACTAAAATTTGATTTGTTCATTTTAAATATTATCACCTTTCATCAATGCAGAAGTAACACGCTTTAATTTAGCAAAAATATAAAGTAATAAAAATTTTTCGATATTTTAATTGAATGTTATTCTGTTTACATATTTAAATAGTTCAAATCAAAATTTCCTCCAGTTTTAAAATGATTTATTTTTAATCACTTTAAAATAATCCAAAATAATTCCATTTACTTCAGTAGAACCATTTCTTATGAATAAAAAAATTATCTTATTGTAATTTTACATTTAGAATTAAAATTTCTCAGAAATTATTCAAATATACCTATATCACATAGTTTTTTTACTTAACATTTGTATTGATATTTGAGATAAAGTTATGTATAATAGTTTTTTTTAAGTATACTCAACATTGTATTTATATTATCATTTATAGCTCTATTAGGTTAATTATATTAATTTATTTAATTATTTAATGCAGCAAAGAAAAAAAAGAATACACTGTTAAAATTCAAATTCTTATTCATAAGTATTTTTTACCAATATTTTAGAGAAAATAAAACAAAAAATAATCTTATAATTGTTTCGTTTTACTTATCTAGATTTCCAAAATGAGCAATTGCGATTTCCATTTTTTATATATATCTTTTTCCATCAAATTTTTCCATGTTAACAGATCTATTAAACTCGAAAGAAATCTCAAAATTAATACAAAACTATAAAATTAGGAAAAATTATTATGAACAATTCTCATTACATAAATTTTATACATTATTTAACAATTCTCATTATATAAAATTAATCATTTGTTAAAAATATGAATTTAAATAAATTCATATTTTTAAGTTAGTTGGGATATTCAATATTCTGTAAATTAAAAGGATATCGAGAAATATTATTTGATATAGATACATATGAAAATTGAATAATTTTATATGATTATCTCAAACATAATTTTGAAAAAAGAATAAATTTTTGAATAGAAAATTAATTCCTAAAATCTATTCTCAAAGAAATCTTAAATATTAAAAATTGAATGGTTTCTCCGAAAATGTTTCTATTTTTGAATATCGCACAAAAACTGCAATTAAAATGCGAATTTTTATGCATTCAACTGTGAAAAAAGCTTTCTTTTAAATTAAATGAATCATTCATTACGATCTAATGGTACAAAAATTTAAAATACCAGAGGAAAATAAAATTTTTATTAAATAAATCGTTTTTAAAAATACTAATTCTTAAATCTTGTAATGATGAGAAATTTTATATAAAAAAAAAAGTGTGATTTTTTTTATTCATGGGAAATTTTAACAAGTCTACAAAAGTTTCTTTTTCTTCATTTTAAAGATTTCATCACCATTCATGGGAAAGTGACCTTGAACTGGTTGTTAACCGCTAAGCGATTATATAATGAAACACGTGAGCCAGTTATTAATCAAAGAAAGCTAAAATTAGCTTAAGATCTTCTTAATATAAATTTCTTTTAATTACAGATGAAAATTTATGATCAAGAAAGAATTGATAAAGATTAATCACATATTTTCTGTCTTGTAAATGTTCCTCTAGCATATTCGTTGATAAAATATCATTACAATCTTGTTTAGTTTCTATCCTAAGTTATAATTTTAAAAGCAACACGAACAATTTTTTATATCAATCAGTAGTGTGAAATAGGTTCAAAGAGTCGATAAACACACATATATTACTACTACTCTAACTCTTTTTCTAAAATTAATTTTCTTTTTAGGCATATAATTACATTATTTGCATAAATTACATAAAATACTTAATTAAGGAAGATTAATTATACAAGTTATTTATTTAAATATTAAATCCATTAATTTTGTTTGCCAAAAACATTGCAGTTACTTTTAGATTTTTATGATCTCCAACAAAGCCCTTTTTAGTATCTTGTAAAATAACTTGAGATTTAAAAATAACACTTCTAAGAGCTTCGAGAATTTTTCTAATACTAACTGAGTTTCAATTTGTATGATGAATATGTAATTCGAAAACTACAATTCGAGAATAATCAATTATGTCTTTTTGGAAAATTTTAATGAAATTATGTGTAGATTAAAAACGAATTAGAAATAATTTTGGTAAATACTTCATGCAATATCAAATGAAAGGCTTGAAATCTTTTATTCTAAGAGTTTAATCTTGGTTCCAAGAAATTGCCGTTAAGCATTTTTTGTCATGAGTGTATTATAATGTTTAATTACTATTATTCTATTTAGTAGTAATTAAACATTATAATATA
>JAPDSC010138647.1:76334-97535 GCA_026290005.1 Latrodectus geometricus
TATATATATATATATATATATATATATATATATATATATATATATACACTTTAATATAATAAAAACAATATAAAATAATAGATAAAAAATAAGTTTCATAAATAACAGCGCATTGCTCTAAAAAATTTGCTTTACAACTTATTGTAGTTCTTATATTCATGGAAAAATCATCATATCATAATTTAAGAGAATCATGATCGACCGGTGTACCGTTAAGATATTTCAGAGTTATCATCGATGCTAATTTTTATGATCCGCATACATAAAAATATATTGTTTAATCCACGATCGTCATTAAATGTTATGGTGTGACAAATAAAATGTTATAACCAGCTCATTACCTAAAAAAGTCTATCCATCCCTATTATAAAGTTTCAAATAGAAATGTACTAATGTCAAAAAACTTTCGTCATGTATCATACATTTTCTTTTAAGCAAATTTTCTTTGCAATAAGTACTTGCTTCTTTGCAATTTAATTCAAAGATGTTGGTGCCTCCTTTAAATTCTTAAACATGGACATTAATTATTAGCATTCTTTATTTAATTCAATATCAATAAAAACAATTATCGTCAATTAAATGTTAATTTTGTGCTAAGCAACCATTTACATGCTACAAAAATAAACAGAATCAGTAATCTTGTGGATTATTAAGATTAAATTTCTATATGGTTATATAACTTATTATAATCGTGCCAAGTAAAAAAACTGTTAAATATGTTTTTTTTTTTTTTTTTTTTTTTTTTTTTTTCCATTTTTCTTGAACTGTTTGAATGTAAACTTTGAGAGTTGCTTGTATTAAGAATTTATTTACATTTAATCATTTTTCTTTAATCTGTTATAAAAAAACTGCCTGATTATCAAAAAAAGTTTACTTTTTATAACAAATTCTCATTTCTTAGTACATCTTATTTTCTTAACAATCAAACATGAGGAATAAAATAAATTGATCATATGTTAGCCTTTAATAAAGAATTTTATAAAACAAGATATGAAAGTTTAAGTTGAGCAAGTATTTTATACATTCTCTCAAATTGCTCATAAATTGAACAACTCATTATACGGAGCATTTATTTAAATTTGTTTAATTTATTGCTATTTAATTTGTTTGAAAAATAGCCTCGTATTATGATTCATTGAAATGCTTTGGCATCTTCAATAAAATATTTCTATGAATACAGTAATATAAAGTACTCTAATTTAAATCTTAAGTTATTAAGAATTTCATAAGCTACCGTATCGATGTGATCCTGAATAGCAAATGATCTCCTTTTAAAGCATCTATGTTTGAAAATTATAGCCTGTCTTCTACAAGAGTTTTATTAATGATCGTCTGTAGCCTAAATTAAAAGTCATCTTTCAAAGGAGAACAAATTAACTTATATAAGCATGAGTAAGATTGATTTTCTCAACACTCTGAAAATCGCATTTATTTATGATGACGATTAATTTTAATTTATATAACTAATTTTTTTACAATTTCTTCAGTTTTAGTTCAATTTGCAATTTCTTCAGAAGCAATTGAAAATTTGCTTGGAGATAGTAATCTATATAAAATAGTTCTGTAATAATTTGATATTTTTAAAAAATAACCTAATTTAACATAGCTACTGCCTGTGTGTATAGTGAAACACTTTAGTAGATTTAAGATGCGATTTAATTTTTGATAAGGAGTGTTGATCACTTTATTTTTAAACCATGGTATTTAAAACACGCTTATAATAAAAAATAAATAAAAATGTTGATTATTACACGTAAATGGAGAATAAATATCCGTTCTTTCTTAATATCCTTTGACTTAGTTTTTAAAGTTAAATATATTGTACGATTTTTTTATTTCTAGTTTATTATTTGAGTTATTTTATCAAAGTTATTTTGTGACATTTAACTAAAATTCATTCATAAAAGGCTTAAGCGTAATAAACAGAAGATTTAAAATAAATTTTTCTGAAGATTTTTTAATTAAAGCTTCATATTTGTTGGGAGAAAACTGTCATCGGCTTTACAGATGCGTTTATTTTTCATTTAGCACTTATATTTAGCCATCATCGTTAGCATTTATATTCAGTCATCATTGTTAGCATTCATATTTAGCCAAAATTTATATTTCTAAGGCATCGTTAGCATTTATATTTATCGATCATCGTGTATTTATATTTAATCACCATCTTTAGCATTTATATTTAGCCACAGAGAAACATCGTAATAAAACACAAGTTTCAAAACATTCTTTGACATTATAGTTATTGAACCATCGGCTTCCTAGAACTTCTAATTGTAAAAAAAGACTGAAATACTAATCGTTAAATCAAGATTTCCCATTGATGCTCGGTTTATTTATTTCAACTTTGCACAAGCGATAATTATAGTGCGGACTGTCAGAGAATAAAATCCTTTTTGTATCGATTAATCATATATTTTAATGCGATGTGAATGCTTGACATCCCCAAAGACACATCATAATATACACTATTGGTGATAATTGGTTATGGAAAGAAATTAATGAGCAAAATTTCTAAATAATTGTTTCATTTTTTCCAATTATATGTGCTTTATATGTATTAATTATGGCTTCTTTTTCCAACACTTGTATAACCAATTACAAATTCTGTATGTAAGAAGATAATTTAATAATATTTGGTCTCCAAATTATATCATCGATATATTGGAGAATTTCTAGTTTTAAACAATTGTGTATGAATAATTTAATCCTAAATCTGAGCAATTGACGAGGTTGCTTTTTCTCAGACCTCAACCATTTCAAATTTTCCATCACGCTAATTTGATACTAATCACAAAGATAGAATATAGATTTAAATCAGTTTTTTTGCATCATTTGGAATAAAACCCATGATTTTAAATAATTTGAAAAAATATAATTTTACTCTAGCATTTAAATATTAACCGTGATAATAATATTTAATTTCTTTAACGTATCTACATTATTTTCTACTATCTATATTAATAAACTATGTTATTTTCTGACATAATACTTTAAACTATTGCTTTGACATTAGAATAACACTGAGTCAGCTCTAAACCCCCAATTTTTTCCCTCATCTGCCCATAAAGGAAATGCAAAAAAGGAATGAACGGATAGGAAAAAATAAGAAAAATAAACTCTTAAAACATGCAAGCCGAGAAGTTTTGGGTTTTGGTCGTATAAGTACAAACATTTTGAGGGATTTTGCAGAAAATGAACAAGTCTTTCAGTATTATCATAGCATATTAACCCATTTTTTGTGTTTATGACGGTAATTTCGATCGCTACTTAATATTCTCTTGCAACCACCTACGATTTTTAAACATTAATTTTACCTCAGCACTTAAGATCATTTTGTCTATATATCATTAAATCCACAGTTTGCTTGTTGGCTGAAAATGGTAATAACCACAATTATCATGCGCTCTAAAAATTCATCCCATCATTTTCATTTGAGCAGTAATGCTTATAATTTAATAAAATTACGTTTTATTATCTTTTTTTTTTATTTAAAGTCAATAAAATGAGTTTACTATTTCAAAGTAAGAATAGGAGAATTAATTTGGCGATATTAAATAAAAACAAAAATGCATTGTTTAAGCAAGATTGGATTCAAAGAAATCAAACAACTTTTTTATATTTTTTTATTTATCGTCGAAAGAAGCTTAACAATAGAAGCTCAGTCACGTCAAAATATTTCATTTTGTTACGAAAAAAATTTAATAAGGACATTGTGAATGAAGTAGAAATAGTGACCCTTATTAAGGATATTAGAACACGAAAGTGAATATCCAGTTAACCTTTTTATGACTTGTGTGATAATTGTGAAAGTGGATTCAATTTTATTTTGATTTATTTGATCGAAATGACTTTTTACACCATTATGCTACTCTAATAAAATTTTATATCGAAGAATCTTTTTCAACATAATCTATAAATCATTCCAACAGATAAATTAATTCAAAGAAAAATAATTATATCGTATTTTTAAATGTGTGTTATGGTTTCATTTTTTTACAAACAATTTGTGTTGAAACTTTTTTGTTTTTAACTTCATAGATATCAATTTACATATTATTCCTTAAAGAGTCAAAATAATTCATACTAAAATACCAAAACTGTTAACAACTTAAATTTAAAACAAAATTGGAGAATATATAGTTGCATAAGCTCTTACAACGAGTTAAGTTCAATATTTCATATATTTTGTACGATGCCTAATTTCAGGTTTTATATTGCACCCATAGATGTATATTTGCACATTATTTGTGTTTACATATAATTTCAGATTATTAATTTGATTGAAAACTTGAAGGATTATTCTAAAAAGTGTTGTGATATAGAATAATCTAACATTCATCTGATTGGTTCTAATGCTGAAAATGATTGTGGAAAATTTATAACTATAAAACTCTATTTTTCCTATAAAACTTTGAAAAAGAAAACAATTATTGCTAGCACTGCCTTTTGTAATATCATTACATATTTAAAATATCCTTTTATTTACAATTTATTGGCAGTCTACTTGACATTATCTGCATGATTATATCGTTAGTATGTCAATATCGTTATAAGAAATGCTACATTATTTACAAGTTTAACATCTAACTCAACAAATCATGGTGAAATTTCAAACATTTAATCATATTTTAAATCGATGGTTCGTGCTGTAGATGAAATCTTAAAATATTCTTAGGAGAATAAAAAAAATAATGCTAAAAGGTATTATTCTTATTTACATATGTTTAACAGCATCATAGTCTAATATTTAAATTCAATAAAGAATTACATATATGTTTGTGCATAAGTATATATGTTATTCACAACTAATTTATTCAAGACAATTTTAAAAAGGTCACGTTATGAATATTGGAAGAATAGTATGTTTATAAACGCACTCTCTTGCCACTATCATGAAGTGAATGTTGACGAAGCTAATGTGCAAACTGTTGAACTTTTCAAGTGACCAAGACTTAAAATTAAGAAGCCCATAATGCTTTCCTAGGCTTTATCCTCAACAATATATTCTGTTGTTGTTGTTTCTGATGACACTTTGCAATGTCTATCCCGCCCGTCAGAGAATAGGCGAATGAAGTCGGAGAGAGAGCATCTTCCGTTTTTTGAATAAAGCACCCTCATACGAAGGTGGAAGTACGACTTTTGGCTCATGGATGGCAGCCCCACCTGAATCTTCCAATTTAGAGATCGAAACTAGTGAAGACCCAAAGCCTGGCTACAACCATTTCCAGCGGTTTTAATTTGTAATGGGAACATGGAGTACATTGCAACCCGACATATTTTACTTGCCCCAAACACCATTAGTGAACACGATGGATCTTTGAGTAAGCTGGGATTCAAACTCACCACCTTTTGGTAATGAGAACAACGCCCTAGCCAACCAGGCCACCGCGGCCCTACATATTCTGTAACTCTAAAGATATAGAAATGCAATTACTTATGATTTTGTCTTCAACCATTTTGTAATTTCAGCTTGAAATTAAGAAATTAAAGTATTTACAATTTAATATAATTTATAATTATGAAATCACACCTATTTTATCCTTTGGGTAGCCTCAAATTTTTTGTAAAAAAAATTTTTATTTACCTCTTTATATTCATGTTTCATAAGTTAAAAATGTATTTGTAATCAAAATCGTTGCGCCATGGAGCTAAATTTATTCATAAATAATGATGGACATTAGCTTTAATTAATATATTTTATTTACTTAAGATTTTATTAGGTTGTCATTCTATTGCACTTTTTACATATGCGGGTTAATTGGACCAGAACCAACAAACTTATTTATGACATATTTAAATATTCTTGTAATGGTAGGGGGGGGGTAAATATATAAATAAGTCATCGAAATACATTATTTATTATCACTAAAATATTATCGATTCAAGATGTTGTTACTGAATACCTTATCTTGTTACTATAGTAATATCAAGGTTGATCAACTATTCATTATTTTCTTTCAAATATACCTATAAATATTAGGTGGAATTCCAAATACCGCTACTATTTCTTATAAAGTCACTATTATTAAGTGTATTCTTAATTTCGTATATTCTCCATTTATAAGGATCACTTTTCTATTTAGAAAGATTTCATCGATTTAAGAGTAAGTTTAAAATATTATTTATAACAAAGAGATCATTATATAAATATAAATGACATTATTCGATTACGTTATTGATTTTTTTTTCAATTAAAGATTATAATGGAAATTACTAAATTAATATTTCCTTTAGTACTATTTGCATAAACTTTTATTTATAATTAAATTTTAAAAAAATTTTAAATAATATAAATTTATTAAGGAATTGAAATTTAGTATTTCCTTTTCTAGCTTAAACAAAAATTTATTAATAAGCAAAAAACATATTCACCAATAGCAAATAAAGCTAATTAAAAAACGCTTTTCTTATTTATACTAAATTAATTTAATATTCATTTGCATAAAATTTATTAATGATTTATTTTTGTTGCAATATTGCAAACATACTATTTTTGAATTTTCGATGGGTATAAAAATTGAAAGGTTGTTGCCGTTAAAATGAAAACAATATTAGAAGAATTAAGAGAAATAAGCAGAAGCAAAAATAGAACACATTACTTCTACAGCATGGCTTTTAAAGAAGTTAAGCTCCGAACAATACGATGCTGGTTCAAAGGAATTTGAGATTTAATGGCATAAAACCAGTTATAACAAAAAATTAAGGGCCTCTCTTCAGATTAACAGATGAAAGTTTTCTTTGCGACATTATGTAGAATTACAGATAAATATTTGAGTTTAATATTCCTTTCATCAGTATTTAAATTCGCCAAGCTTTCTTTTCAAAGAAAACCTATTTTCGAAATCGTCTGAAAAAAGGCTATTTGGAAACAACTCAATGCAGGCGTAGCTTCATTTTTCAAATTAATTGTCGCTCTAGGCTATACTTACCTCTACTGCCCTCGTAGGTCAAACTCCCTTGAAAGCATTGGAAATAGGACATGAACTAACTGCTGATTTCCCCGCTGAGAAATTATGTAAGCACAAACTGAAGATCTCGTCAAAGGCATGTAATCTACATAGTGACCGAATAAGATTGAAAAGATTTAAGTGAATTCCTTTTCCCTTTTTTATATTATTAATTTTCAATCAAATGTTGTATAAAAATTAATATCTTTCATCTAAATTCAATATCAAGAAAGGAGTAAAAATATTCCTTTAAAACAATGTAAGAAAACAAAATCTATTTTCTCGAATATTCTTTAATAATCTAAAGATATTTCTCTAACAATCCAATGAATTTTATGCATATGTGTTTTTAAAATAAACATAAACAATTGCATTCCATTGCTAAAAGTCCTTGAAAAATTAATTATTTGAAAAGTAACTTAAAAAAGAATAAATAAATTTAACTACAATTTTTATTTCCTTTTAGAGATTCACTGAAAATAACACTATTTATTAATATTAATTAATTCCAGGAAGATTAATTTCATCTTAGATATATTTTCCTGTTAATTATGTTAATAATCATAATTTTAATTAAATAATAATAATCAACGTTAATAAAATTTAATTAAATCTTAAAACTGAATGAGATTTTCGGAAAAATTTCCAAGAAATGTTATCCATGAATCTTAAAAGTTTCAATGTTTCTTAAATATAACTATTTCTAGAAATGTCAAACTGATTTATTATTGCAAGTTACAAATTTTTCAATAAAATCATTATCCATGGAATGTCACTCAAATTTCTAACATTTTTAGACATTAATTTTATTCAATTGATTCGACATATTCCAAATATGGAATAATATCCATTCCCTAAAATTTTGCACAATATTTACAGGAAAATTAATTTATAAATCATTAATTGTATTATTATTATAAGTAAACTTTTTTTATCAAAACTTTTTAATTCTATTTTCTAAATTAATAAATCAGAATTTGAAAATGCACCAAATTAAATATTTGTTTTCATAGATAAAAACTCGTAATTTTAAATGTTTGTAATTTGGCTTCAATAACTATACATGGAAAATGGTGTCCCAAGCAATTTTCTATTATAAAAATCTGAACTGTAACTATTAAGATCAATTAAAGAAAAAAAAAACCTAATAATTTTTGCAATTGACATTTCACAACAATGTATCATTCAATATGAAGGTAAAATGTCAACCATAATTTTATCATGAAACTGAAAAAGTGTAATATTCTAATAATATTCAGGACATCAAAATACCAGGTATTTTGATTTCTAGCGAAATAAAATATTTTTTTCTTTATTAGTATTGCTACCTCACTAAATTTTTACCATCAAAATATTGTACGATATATTATAAAAGGTAAAAAAAAAAATTTAAGCTTTCACTAACGAAACAATCTCCTAAATTCTATTTATTATCATCATATCCATGTGAATTAATACTTTATTTCATTTTTAATCTCATTCCCACCATTCAAAATGTCATACATTACTCTTAATTATACATTACCGAATCATTTTAAATAACATTACCAAATCATTGTATGTGATGCATATTAACCTTTTAATTTGCTTCTTTTGATACTGAATCAAGTTTTGTACTCTTTTTAATTGCCTAATGTTTTTAGAGCTTACGAAGCTAGAGGCGTTTGCACAAGGCAGATTTGAACTATGGTTAATTTTCGATCTGTCATGAATAATCCTCAAATCACTACTCTGCTAAAAACCACAACATTCTAGTTTAAGTTTCCTTATTGAAATGCTCGAAGTAGTTTGCAATTATTTATAATATGTCACCTCGTATATACTTTAGTTTATTTCATAATTTATCAAATATTATTTAACGTATTTCAGAAATTTCATGACTGATAAATGACAAAGCAAATTCTTTCTCTTTTATCAGTCATGAAATTATTCTGAAATATTTCAATTGTTTTCAGCAAATGCGCATTATAGCGCCATTATGTGTCGAAAATTAACACCACCTTACTTTCAGCTATTTTTTTTAAAAAAGGGGAAAGGTATTTTTTACTGCATTGACTTAAAATTGAATGGTTCTCTTGAATGATTTTAATTTTTAATGTATGTATTTTCCTTTGGTTTATATTTCACTTAATGTTCAAATTTTATGCATGAAAGAAAATTCGATTAAGATCAAGTTTAAAGTTCATTCAGAATAATTTCAACCATCTGAGCTGAAGAAGCCAACGCCACACCCTCTAACTACACGTTAACTGAAAGCCAATGCGTAAACTACTCAGCTACCAGCACGGTGAATGTTTCCTTGAAAAAATGTATCATTCTTTTCATGAATATATCAATATTTTATTACGGATAAATCAGTACGCATAAAATTTATATTACATAAAATACTAGATGTCTTCAATAAGCAATTTAAAAATTGCAGTGAATAATTCCACATTCATAAATAAATCTCCAAAACTATTTTGAATACTTCTTTGAATCGTCATTTCGCTGGCATTATCCTACCGGCTGAATGGTTAACAACCAGGTTTTCAGTTCAACAGTTCATGAATTTGATTCTAACCAGGAATATGCACAATTTAAATAATTTAGAATTTATTTGAAACGAAGAATCCTATATAAATTTAAAGCTTCGTTTCCAAAAACTTGACCTTAGAAGCTGATTTAAATCAAAAATATGATTGTTTTTTAATTTATTTTATTTAAGTTGCATATAAATAAGATAATCTTAATGATTAATCCTCTGACTGATCATCCCGTGATTTACACAAGCAACTCAAATATAGCAAAATTTGCTCATCCCGCAATTTTCTCGGGCATGTGTTTTCCTTGCTTTATTGACCTGCGTTTTCACCGCTTTCCTAGTCTTCAATATTTCATACATATTATTTTTTTACATTATGTAATAAATAGAAATTAAGTGTAATTCAATTGAAATTTATTAAAAAAATTTTGTGATAATATCTGAAATTGATTTTTTTTTTTTTTTTCCTATTTTTTTTTTTTTTTTTTTTTTTTTTTTTGTCAGCTTAGATTCTCATGATGAAAAGGTATATAAAAAATATTTTCCGGAAAAACAAATATGCAAATTTGAATTCTCCATTATAAATATTCAAAATATGTAAAAAAAAAAAAAAAAAAAAAAAAAAAAAAAAAAAAAAAAACACATTTTTGAATCCCTTTTCGACTTACAAATCGAGCAGTCAGAAGGTTAAAAAATATTCTCTGATTTATTTGGACAAAGAAATATGAAATTTAAAATGCATTACATATTTGGATTATTATTTATTTTTAAACTTTTATATCGCAAAATAAAATTTTAAATTTTTATTGAAACTGCTTCTCTGCGATTATCAAAAGAACATCTATTTTTATGAAATACAACTTATGTGATGAATATCTATCCGACCTCAATACAAAGGTCTGTAAAGCTTATAAATAATGTAGAATACACCTGATTACCGAATCAGGATATAGGAATACCCAAAATATAATTGGAATATAATGTAATAGGAATACCCCAAATCTTCCATGTAATACATGGTTTGATATATTATAATTTATTCCCTAATATAAGGATTTCAAATAGTAATACATTTAAAGATTTTGTCGAAAATATTTAATTTCTAGCATTTACGCATATGTGTAGTTTAAAAGTTTCGCGATTTATATAAAACTTAAAAATGTAAGCATTTTTGGAAGTCCTTTGCTCATGTTTTAGATAATGCAAGTGCAGAACAACTTGTCACTAATAGAATATAAAACCACATTTGTTTGATGAGCTATAAAAATACAATCTAAATTATTTTCTTGGTGTCAATACTATATCAGTGAACGATACATATAAGTTTATTAATTAAGTCCTTGGTAAAATTAGTTTATTAAGTAAATCCTTGGTATTATTGTTGCATATACTTGAACATGCCTGCAAAATTCTTCTCAAAACTTTCAATGAAATTGCTGTTATTCGATCATAAAGTACTGAATCAAATTATTATTTGTTCATACATAACTTGTAAATCAAAATTTATTGAGTAATTACAAATTTATTGTAATCAGCGAGTCTAATTTTATACGACACACAGGATCGTCTTCCAGAAATATAACTTTTGTAGATAATTATGCGCCAATCATTTCTTTAATAGGGCTTTAAGAAGAATATACAGAGGCACTTTTCTCTTGACAATTCTAATTTCAAAGTAAATACTAGAGTCCTGTCTGTTTTAATTTAGGAATCAGAGTTTTCTCCTATATCAACTTATTTTGGAGGCATTATCTATACATCTCTTTGTAAATTGGCTTCATTTTCCATTAAATTCCAATCTAGATTTCTGCAATATTCCATTTCTAGATCATGAAAAATTAAATTAAAATTCTAAAATACTTATACTGAAAGAGTTTTGTATCATAATCCATTACCTATTCCTGAATCATATCCGTTATAATTGTAAACCATGCGTAAAATTGTTGATTATATTAAACTTAAAATTATTAAATATCTATTTCATTAATTTTTTCTTTTAAATTTTATTTTCTCAGTTCCCTAAAATACGTATTGAATCAAGATTCTATAAGGAGGAAAGAAAAAAGCATTTACAACTGCTTTCTTTTTTTTTTTATTTAAGAAAAATTTTTTATTTAAGAAAAAAAAGAATATTTAACACGAAAAAATCATCTCCTAATCGATAACAAAGAGCCGGTAGTTATCTTTATCAAATATTCTGATTTGCATTCAATTCGATATTGGATTACTTGCTACGAATCGTATTACATCCAGCGTTATGTGTAGTCTGCAATCTCTACACATTTCATACTTAAGCCCGATATTCATCTAAAAAACAATTTGTTAAAAATATATGTATGTGTATTTTTATCTTCTAGTACATTTCATTCCCAGATGCAAATACTTTGATGAAAATCCTCAAAAAATTTAGTCCGCAGAAAGTTATCCACATATCAGACGCCAATTAAAGTTTTTCAGCAGATAATGTAGCAGAAGTAGCAGAGCTTCAACTTCTTATTAACTATATCAACTAATGAATAGAATGACCTAAACATTGATATTCCCACTTTTAACATAAATTGATTTTAGAAGAATCAACAAATTGAATGCCTAAGTCATATATATTTTCGAAATATTTCTTAATCAGTATTTCTTCATCCTTATTTTAAAACTTTTAATCAGTGACTTTTTGTTTCCATTTATTTAATTTGTACTTTTCCCAAAATTTAATTACTTCCTGAAACTAATAATTTGTATTAATAAAGAGCTTGTGTTACGGAGTCCATTCTAATAATTGAGTAAAATAAATATACCTGATAACCAGGTTATATAGCCCAATATCCTTCCATATGATACAAAACTATTGAAATTCAGACTTGTTTAGTTAATACATTGCATCTACTATCGCTCTACTGTTACGAAACTGCAATTTATACAAGTTACTATTGTTGGTTAAAAAGACTCAAAGGATCATTTATCCTCGTTCTTCTTTTTCTTCAGAATCACTACAACTAATTTCTAGCCAAGGTTGCCTCAGGTAGTTTTCTTCACCTTGACCTAACCGATGACATGTTCTTCCACCTGCTAGCATGATTGTTCTTTAACCATTTTGTCATATTATCTAACCACCTCATCTTAGTCTGCTTCTTCTTCTCTTTCTTTCAAGCTTTTGGAAAATTATATATTTTCATTTCTCTCTTTTCTCTATTGAAATGTTCTAACAATCTTTATTGAAAGTCTTTAATTACTTCAACTATATTACGCTTTCTAAAATTGTAGTTCAGATTGTAATATGGGTTGCTGTAGCTCAAAACTATGTCTTATTCGCCATGCACTATTTCCCTTTATTTGTCCAAACTTTTTCTCTCAAAAGTCATAAATCTGTCCTCAACTAACTTATTCATTGTTTGATACTTACTGCCATGCAAAACTACAGGTCTTAATACACTCTTATACTGCTGTCATTTAATTTCACTGCTCAGATTTAAATTTATCTTCATTCAAATAATTTATTCAAATGTCACCATGTGTATTTGTAGAGACATAATGATCTTGCAAAAAATATTTATCGATAATAATTATTATTACTCTCTCATCGAGATATTTTACTTAATAAATCACCTTAA
The DNA here is from genome assembly GCA_026290005.1 of Latrodectus geometricus. NCBI lineage: Eukaryota > Metazoa > Arthropoda > Arachnida > Araneae > Theridiidae > Latrodectus > Latrodectus geometricus. The sequence goes on from JAPDSC010138647.1 coordinate 89,414, forward strand.
AAAAGAAATTTTAAAATAATGAATAGCCTAAAAAAATTAAAAAACTCTAAAATAAGAAATAAAAATAACAAAAATAATGTAACGTATAATAAAGAAAATCTTAAAAAATATACCAAAATGTTTATTATTTACATTTTAGGTTGTTGTTTTTACTAATGGCACTTGGCGAAGTCAAATCTACCCGTCTGGGACTGGGTAAATGAAGTCATAAAGAGCATCTTCTGTTATAGAAAGAGCACCCTCTCACGAGGGTGGAAGTGCGACTTTTTGCTCAAAGATGGCAGTACTAACTGGATCTTCCAATTAGCAAATAGGAACCCAAAGAAGATCCAAAGCTTAGCTCCTAACACTCCCACAGGCATTAATTTGGCATGTGAACATGGGTCACATTGAGACCACGACATATTTTACGTGTCCCAGTTGCTATTAGTGAACACGTCAAACCATCAGATAAGCCGGGATTCGAACTCATTAGCTTTTGGTAACGAGAACGACGCCCTAACTAACCAGGCCATCGCGGTTATATATTTTAAGTAGTTGGGATATGCGTATACATGCACAGATTCCAAAAAATCATCGAAGTTGATTTTATGTGTCCTCCTCCACTTTAAATATTATGAAAAATTGATTCAAGTGAGCAGAGCATTTTATTTAGAATAAATTAAAAGTTTCAATTTAATCTTGTCATATCTAAAATAATAGAGTCATATCTTCTAAGTGGTGCAATTTTTACAAAAACGAATTTACATAGAAAAAGATTTTATTCTACCTAAATTAGGATAAAAATTATTGTCACTTTCAAAACATTTCATGGTATTTTAATAATCAAACAACTACTGTAAACCTGAACATTTGAAATCGTAATTGATATATCAAAATCCCTTCTTCTTGTAATTAGTAATAAAATCTCAATGACAAACAACACTTGAAAAATATCAATATTTAAAAAAAATGAAATATTGAATAAAAGAAACAATTTAGAAACAATTCTGTTGATTTTTACAAAAAACAATTGCTCTTATAAATGCTTAAATTGCATGAATTTCTATATTAAGCAATATATAAATAAAATAAAGCAAGGTTTTCTGAAGCAGTTTAACAAATTTTGTTTGTCTATTAATTCAAAAACTAAATTATGTAAATTCTTTCAAAATTAATTATAAGGTAGTTTTACCTAAAAGTTACTCTAATCATTTCATTTTTGCCTAAAAATATTCTCTTGGAATTGTCTTTTTTTGAGTAATATATAATGTTGCTCGAAACGACAAAAGTGAAAAAATTAGATCTCAAAACATTGTATTTAATAGTTGAATCACTTTGAATTAAGAATAATGGATTTTTTCTAAGCGTGATTAATTGCAGCATTTCGAAAATCTCAACAAAAATACAGATTTAAGAGTTTAACTTTTTTTAACATAGCAAATTGACGATGCAGTGACGAAACTAGTAAATGTCAAGTTAATCTGTCTACAGTTTTTACTTGATTTGACCTTTTTTGCCTTCCTCAAAGTTTCAGAAATACCTGATTAAGTTTATAAAAAATCACAAAGTGGGTTTTATTTATTAACGCATTGTGATGAAATTGTTAAAGACGGGAAGAAAGAAAGAGTAGACACTAATCCTAAAATATTCTTTTATTGTAAATCAATAATCTTTTAAGCCTCTGTTAAATATAAGTATTTTCTTTGAAAGATTGAGTAAATTCTTGTGATTATCAAATTTATCCTAAGAGATTTGTGATTATCAAATTTATCCTAAACACACACACAATGAATGCTTTTAAAGAGTATTAAACTATAAAAAGAAGTAAATTGCACAAAAAAAAGTTTCTCATTTAAAATATTCTCTGTAAATTATTTGGAAATTTTCAGACAATTTTGAAAGTTAAATTCATTTCATTGAGAACTTATTGCTTATTTATATATAATCGGTTCGAAACTCTTTTTTATCTACTTCAATATTTTTGCTCTTTAAGTATTCTATTACTTAAATCTTAATAGCATTTTAAAGGAAAAATATTTGATTTAAGAACAATATTTACATAATTTCAGATAGAATTATAAATAATTTGACATGGGCTTTTTCTTAACGAGTTTTGAATTTTGTTCTTATACTTGTAATTCATGTTAAAGTCAAATTTAAAATATGTCTAAACAATTTATTATTAATTTTTATTTCGTTATTATTTTATTTCGTTATTTTTGCATCTTTAATAATTGAAGCTTTCAACTTAATTTAAACTTGAGTTAATTGATGCATTTATCATTTTCTTGAAACTTCCCAAAAAGTTTCTAACTGGATATTTCCTACAATTTGGTGGTCAGAAATTCTTTAAAAACCAGTGTAATAATATTTTGACCTTGTAAAATTTTCAGAATATACAATATATGTTTCGAAAAATATAGTTCTTTTATGTTCAAATTAAGGATTAAATTTATTGAATTAAAATTTTAAAAAATAAAAAAATTTCCATTAATAACAGCATTGTTTTTTTTTTTTTATATTTTTTTAGGATATGAGTTTGTAAATATAGAAGAGTAGCACAGACTAATTACATTCTTCATTATTAATTTTAATTTTTTTCAGTAAATTCGCTTTTTAACAGATTTTAATTTTTTATATTTTAAAAGGATTTTACTTATCTACATACAAATAAACTATTTTTGACAAAACTGCTTTTTTAATAATTTGTTCTTAAGCAAAACAATTGTTGTGATCAAACAGTGTTTGCGGTGTCAGATAAGATATCACATTATTAAAACTATTGGTTTTCTTAATTTTGAAAGTTTTATCGGGTAAATACTATGCTATATTTCTCAATAATAACTATTTCGCCAATTTTTAATGTTAAATTTCTAAATTTTCTACAAATTTCTGTTAAGTAATACCTTTACTATTCTATGGTGTTCATCTTTTATCCTATTTAAATCATCTTATTATATTATCTTATGAAATGTTTTTTTTGTGTGTAATAATTCGAATTACAGCCGACCTGTCTAGTGGTTGGCGTAACTGACTACGGACGGGGAGGACCTAGGTTCGAATCCCGGCTCGGGCATGGATGTACTTTCTCTTTCTCTCTTTGTGTTTCTTGTCCTTTCCTCAGATGATGGATGAATGTGGATCGCCCTATAAACGGGTTTGTGGTGGTGTGGCGTGGGTGATGCTACTCGTACCTCCGTGACTTGGTTCACAGGTGCCCATCGGGTAACGATAAAATGAGTAGCAGTTTCCGGCCTTGTTGCGGCTAATGGGTTAATGTACTTAATTGCTCCACTGTTCCCACCATTACAAATAAAAAAAAATATTTCGAATTACATTTGAGACGAAATTTATAACAGTTTATGAAAATATTATTATTGAAATGCTGTATTTGCAACAGTTTTTTCTTCAGTGAAATGTTTATCAGTTTCAATGTGATTGTTTATCCCTGTTTTCGTAATCATTTATTTACATTTATATTTCTCAATGAACAAACTTAATTTAAATTTTTATAAATAAGGAAATAATGATTTTTTTAATTTGCATTATATTTGAGTGGTACATAAACTTCAAAATTTTATAATTTGACTGTAAATTGATTAATTCTTTTAAGATATTCTGTACGTTTTAATTCATTTTTAGATGTACCTATTTTTCTTTAATAATAAAAGACGAAATCTTAGCATAAGTGCCATATAGAATGAAGTTTGAGATACCACGTTACCATTTAAAATATCTACTGCATGTGTTTGAAATAATGTAAAAATCTTCATTTGTCAGTTTTTGTATCCTCAGAGCAAACATGTTTGCATATTATTTAATTAAAAATAATGCTCCCAAAGTTACAGTGTAAAAATTCAAAAACAGTTTACTAAAATATTGTCATATTTTTTCATATAATTTTTCAGCTATGTTTAATGCACATTTTTTATATCTTTTTATACATTATTGACCATTAACTCATGTTTCATAAATGTTCAGTGAGTAAATTGTAAAATAATTTATTTTGTTTCAGAATTGACTTGTACTTCCAAGCAGTATTTCATGAAGTCAAAAATATAAAAAATATGGTACGTTAAAATTACAGTTTTATTCTATAAAAATAAAAAAGCGCTATAAATTAGAGCAGTTTTTATAAACATATGTTTTATAGACATTTCACATTAAATAAGTTAATTATTTTACTGAAAATTAATCTCATCGTTATACATAATAAACTTTAATGCGATTATTGTTTGAACTTTAACTTTCTTTTGGTTGGTCCAAGCTTAATTAATTCAATTTAGATATTTGTAAATGACATTACATTTAAGATAAATAGTAATTGTATAAACTATTGATAATGGATCTTATAAAAATTAAATAATCTCAAAAAAATATTATTGTTTTTGTTTATTCTATTAACATAGCAATTATTCATTTAATTATTAAAAAATCTATAGTAAAATACTTGCAATCAGAATAAATAATTATTGTAATTAAATTATCAGAATTATCAAAAAAATCAAAGAAATTTTCTATTTGTGTTATTGATTTTACCACTGTATTCAACCCATATGAAATATAATTATATGTTTTCCTTTTGTGAAATCTTACATTAATATTATTTATGTAAATAATATGTGATATCGTGATATATACATATTTGACAAAAAAAAATAGCGTTTAAGCTTATTTGACCAAAAGTTATTTCTGATACTTTGGTAATAAATAATTGCAGGAAATTAATAGAACAATTTTTACTCATTTCTTTAATATCGTACTACCAATGAACCAATAGCTTTATCAATCAGTACGAAAACAACATAAAAAGTTTTATTATTGAAATAAATCATACCAAGGAGTTGTATTGTTGTCATGGAAACAAAGAATCGTCTGTCTTTCATCCGGTAAAATAGCAAATATTCATCTATACATGTAAGATACGAAGTCATTTTTTCATAGTTCCCTAAAAAAGAGTTAAAACTTCCATTTTTAAAATAATATTTATTTCTTTTATTTGTATAGAGTTAAATTAACATCACTATTTTTTTAATTTAGTTTCGTTGATACATTCTTTCTCTTGGAAAAATTACCATTTTATTAAGTATTCCTTTTATTGAAAATTAATATTAAATATTTTCACATTCCAGGTTGAAATAATTTATTAACATAACAGTTTCAATTCTGAAAATATTAAAAATAATTTTGAGTATATAATCAGTATTACATAGACTGATCTAGTTGGTACTGTCCGAAGTACACTGGCCTCCAAATATTAAAAAACAATATTTTCGAAACTCATCACAAAAAGTGACACTAACAACAAAATTTATAGTTTATATAAATGATAAAAACAAACTTATGTAAACTTCTAGCTACAACATTTTTTAGTAGAAAAGATCGAGTATATATCAGTGTGGAAAAAATATGCAAACTTCAAACTTTCGTAATTTTGTGACTTTCGTTGATTTGCAACTTTTGTTAGTATATTTGTTGACAATAGTCAGTGGGTTACCGCAATGTCTGAGAGAAAGGATTGGGATGAAGAGAGGGGATGTCACAAGCTGTAATGCTTCTATGCATCTTAATGTGTCTCGCGGGATAGTCCATCGTCTCCGGAATCAATATCAAACGAAGCTTCTTATCGTTTTATGGCTCTTTCAGTCAAAAGGAAAAAAAGCATTTCTGTGCCGCAATTTGTTGCAGACCACTTTGTAGCTTCAATGAGAAGAATATCCGCTAGTGTTGTACTAAGGATTCTTCCCCGTGCAAATCTCTATGCAAGGTGACCAGTTGTGTGTGCTTCTCTCACCGGACGATAGAGAAGCTACCGCTTACCTTGGGCAAGAGGCCATGTTTTTTAGACCAGACAGCGATGGGCTTCGGTACTTTTAAAAGACAAGTCCAGATTCACACGGGAGAGCTATTCAGGGGGTGTGCTAATCTGGAGGAAGCAAAGCACCCGATACAATCAGTCTAATACTGTGGAAAGACACAGTTACTGAGGTGGTGAAATAATGGTTTGGACAGGGATCTCAGTTGGTGGTCACACTGACTTGCATGTGTTTGGATGGAACTGAGACTGGTACGAGATATCGGGATTAGATTTTTGATCTATATGCCAGTGCGATTGGAAAATATTTCATTCTGGTGGATAATAACACACAACTTCAACCAACAGCAGCTTTTGAGGAATATCTTGAGGGTCTGAGTTTAGAGGGAATGGAATGCCCAACTCGATCTCCCGACCTAAATTCCAAAGAGCATCTGAAGGGTATCTTAGTAGACAGGTTTCTGCTTTAAGTCTTTCTCCAAGATACTTCATGATGGTCTTCGCTTCCTATTTTGGTAACTAACAACTTAATTAACAGCGTGGAAAACTGATGCAACCAATGCATTCAAGCTAGGAGTGAACATATATTTTATTTAACTCATTTTTGTTATGTTTCTATGAAATTTTGCATAAAAAACTGTGATTATTCTTTTTTCCAAGAATGAGCTTTTTCAGTGACATTGCTTTTATTCTGTTGTAAATCATTTATGAGTTTTTTTATGTAAATTTCGTAGCTACTTTGATAAACCCCCCAAATCGGAAATTTGGCGACTTTTTATCCTCGCCAAGCAAAATACCTGTTTTCGGCGTTTTTTTTTTCCCGCCCAGATGGATTCTTGCTAAATACAAATAATTAATAACAAAAAAACTTTAAAAAAAACTCAAAAAATGGTACAAAATACTAGAAAATACTAAATTTGACAACAGCAAAAACCTAAAAGCTGAAAAAAATCTAAATTGGCAACACCAAAATAAGAAACAGCAACCCTAAAAAGTCCGCAAGGAGTGCCAGATTTGGCGCTTAATTTTTCGGGGGTATATCAAAGTTGCTCCTAAATTTCAATGTTGAAATCAATACATGCTTGTTTTGGCACATGTCATCTAAATTTAGTGTTTCCGTATTCATTAATTTGCAAATTAGGCGTAAAAAAACCGGTTGTTCCTTGACTTTTGGAGAGAGTGTATTTCTGTGTATATTAAGTCGAAGGCAATATAATAAGCGATAAGCAAAGAAAGTGCCATCATCACAAAAATCTTTTTTTATTACGATTGCATAATCGTAATAATTAATTGTTAAAAATCTAAATTTTCATGACCATAATAACAGTATAGGAAATATTTAATTATAAATTTATCATGAATGTAAAAGATTTATTTTTAAATAATTAGTATTTATTATAAATTTTAAAATTAATATCAAATTTTATCACTTGAATATAATTAGCCTTATAAAATAGAAATGATAACTCAAATTGATAGTTAATTTTTTTTCAACGTTATGAAATATTTGTTTGAATACTTTGAGCATACAGTTGAAGATTATTTGATTTGATCTTGAAAAATGAGATCCATCCTTCACAAAGAAAAATGAGTCACGAACTCATAGCAGCAGAACAGCCAATTGATCGACAATAGAAAAGGTTTGTTATAAAAGAAATAAGAATGAAAATGCTCTTTTCTTTCTGCGAGCAGTAGCGTTTGACAGCGAAGGTCGCAAGAATTTACACAAACATTTCATTGCGTGTATAAAAAAATAAAGTGACGGAAATTTTCACAACGCTTTTTTTACCTGTCTGTGGTTTGATGTATGGATAAGGAGGTAAGAGAGCGAAGCAGTTGGATGTTCTATCAAATGAACTATGTTACTGTAAGGCCCTGAGCTCTGCACTGTAAAGACTAAACTGCAATACTAGGAGTTACATTCAGTTTATGGTAAGAGATCGTTTTACTTTAATGACTTTGCTTAGCAGTAAATTTTGTCTTTGGATACAATTTCAGTATCTAATATTATATTATTAAAAATAGCGTAAACTGAGCACTTTCGCTTTTATTGGATATGTAATATAAACGTGTACCATCAAAATGTATACAATTTTACGAAATCATTTTATATTTTATCAGTTAACATATAAAATTTTATTTTCCATTTATTACTGTTTCGTGAAGCTTAAACACAGCTATATTATTTCACTTTCACTGGTTTCAATGTAAAAAATACAAACATTTCACTCAATTTATCGGATGTTGTTATCAAATTTGGTTATAACTATAATTTCAATCATATATATATATATATATATATATATATATATATATATATATATA